>CM038670.1:298307151-298584651 GCA_021605145.1 Aegilops bicornis | reverse complement strand
GGTAGGTCAAACAGAGCCACGTGGGCCCCACTACCCACCAGGGCGCATCAGATGCCCCTAGCATGCCCTGGTGCCTAGTGGCCCACTGGCCCATCTTCTCGTGGCCTCCAAAAGGTTACAGGCTCTCTTATTGCTAGAAAAAAATCTCAAAAAAGTTTCGTGGCATTTGGACTAATTTTGGTATTGATATTCTGCAAAGTAAAAAACAAGCAAGAAAACAAAAACTGGCACTGGGCAATAAGTTAATAGGTTAGTCCCAAAAATGATATAAAGTTGTTAGTAAATGTATATAAAACATCCAAGATTGATAATATAACAGCATGGAGCAATAAAAATTATAGATATGTTGGAGACGTATTATCCGCCTGTGCATCTCGTAGCATGTGTAGACGATCTTGGCCGCGAACTTGAGGTGACTTCATCCAGTTCCGCATCCAGGCCCCATGCCAGGATACACGATTTATTCTCTTGGCATCCCGCTTCATCTTTTCGTAGTAGGGGTCGATGATGGCTGTGGAGAATTCAACTAGGGAGTCCTTCTTCGTGTTGTCCCAGACCTTGTAGTAGCCACGTATTTCGACAAGGTTCTTGCAGGCTAAGCCCGTAAACCTGAGCGCTTTTACATCATCGGAGGTTTCCAATATAGCGAACTTGTAGTCGGTGCTGTTGACAAACCTGGAAAAACGGTTGCAAGGCTCTGTGGCCATGCAGTAGTGGCAGACGTGGACATGATGGAGCACACACAACTAGGTGACGGCAACCTTCTGATCTATGCCAGGATAACCGCGGGTGTACTGGAGGTCGATGACGACCACTTTGTACTTGTCTCAAGCAAGCACCTGCTCCATGGTGTTGATATAGTCCTCCACCACGGTCGGGTCGATGGTGTACACCACCGAGAGATCTGTCTCCCTTGCGTGGGTCTCCACTTTATGCACGCCGAACTCCATTGGAGCGCCACTAGATATCCTCTTTGTATGTGTTGGCGTGGGTGTGCTTGTTGTGTTGTGGGGCGTGATCGAAAGGTCGAAGAGACAAAGGTTATAATGGCCACAGGAATTAATGGGGAAGCTGGACGGCGTGGAATATCGGCACGCTCGGATGGCAGTTTTAATTTGCAGCACGTAACTCCATTGTGCGGCACGTAACTACATCGTGGTGATGCGCGCGGGGCAACCACATGCATATGGGGCCCCCAACATGATCATGCGTCGGCCCCAACCGCTAGTAGATGCTACATCTCGAGCTTGCGTTGGTTTTCCCCGAAGAGGAGGGGATGATGCAGCACAGTAGCGTAAGTATTTCCCTCAGTTTTTGAGAACCAAGGTATCAATCCAGTAGGAGGCCATGCGCAAGTCCCTCGTACCTGCACAAAACGATAGCTACTCGCAAACAACGTGATTAGGGGTTGTCAATCCCTTCACGGTCACTTACGAGAGTGAGATCTGATAGAGATACTATTTTTGGTATTTTTGGTATAAAGATGCAAAGTGAAAAGTAAAGCAAAGCAAGTAAATAAAGTGATGGAGATTAATATGATGAGAATAGACCCGGGGGCCATAGGTTTCACTAGTGGCTTCTCTCAAGAGCATAAGTATTCTACGGTGGGTGAACAAATTACTGTTGAGCAATTGATGAAATTGAGCATAGTTATGAGGTTATCCAGCAATGATCATGTATATAGGCATCACGTCCGTGACAAGTAGACCCAAACGATTCTACATCTACTACTATTACTCCACTCATTGACCGCTATCCAAAGATGCATCTAGAGTATTAAGTTAAAACAGAGTAACACCTTAAGCAAGATGACATGATGTAGAGGAATAAATTCATGCAATATGATAAATACCCCATCTTTTTATCCTCGATGGCAACAATACAATACGTGCCTTTGCAACCCCTTCATCACTAGGTAAGGACACCGCAAGATTGAACCCAAAGCTAAGCACTTCTCCCATTGCAAGAACTACCAATCTAGTTGGCCAAACCAAACGGATAATTCAAGAGACTTGCAAAGATAACTTAATCATACATAAAAGAATTCAGAGAAGAATCAAATATTTTCCATAGATAAGCTGGATCATGAACCCACAATTCATCGATCTCAACAAACACACCGCAAAAAGAAGATTACATCAAATAGATCTCCACAAGAGAAGGGGAGAACATTGTATTGAGATCCAAAAAGAGAGAAGAAGCCATCTAGCTACTAACTATGGACCCGAATGTTTGAAGTAAACTACTCACACTTCATCGGAGGGGCTATGGTGTTGATGTATAAGCCCTCCGTGGTAGATGCCCCCTCCGGCGGAGCTCCGGAACTGGCTCCAAGATGGGATCTTGTGGATACAGGAAGGTACGGCGGTGGAATTAGGTTTTTGGCTCCTGTTCTGATCTGTTGGGGGTACGTAGGTATATATAGGAGGAAGGAGTACGTCGGTGGAGCGTCAGGGGGCCCACAAGGCAGGGGGGCGTGCCCGGGGGGGGAGGGCGCGCCCCCCACCCTCGTGACCGCCTCTGGCAGGTCCAAGTCTCCTGGATCATGTTCGGTGAGAAGATCATGTTCCTGAAGGTTTCATTCCGTTTGGACTCCGTTTGATATTCCGTTTCTTCTAAACACTAAAATAGGCAAAAAACAGCAATTCTGGGCTGGACCTCCGGTTAATAGGTTAGTCCCAAAAGTAATATAAAAGTGGAAAATAAAGCCCATTATAGTCCAAAACAATAGATAAAGTAGCATGGAGCAATAAAAAATTAGAGATACGTTGGAGACGTATCAGGCATCCCCAAGCTTAATTCCTGCTCGTCCTCGAGTAGGTAAATGATACAAAGAGAATTTTTGATGCGGAGTGATACTTTGGCATAATTTCAATGTAAATCTTCTTAATCATGGTATGAATATTCAGATCCGAAAGATTCAAGACAAAAGTTCATATTGACATAAAAATAATAATACTTCAAGCATACTAACAAAGCAATTATGTCTTCTCAAAATAACATGGCCAAAGAAAGTTATCCCTACAAAATCATATGGTCTGGCTATGCTCCATCTTCCCCACATAAAATATTTAAGTCATGCACAACCCCGATGACAAGCCAAGCAATTTTTTCATACTTTAACATTTTCAAAACTTTTTCAATCTTCACGCAATACATGAGCGTGAGCCATGGATATAGCACTATATGTGGAATAGAATGGTGGTTGTGGAGAAGACAAAAAGAGGGAAGATAGTCTCACATCAACTAGGCATATTAACGGGCTATGGAGATGCCCATCAATAGATATCAACGTGAGTGAGTAGGGATTGCCATGCAACGGATGCACTAGAGCTATAAGTATATGAAAGCTCAAAAGAAACTAAGTGGGTGTGCATCCAACTCGCTTGCTCACGAAGACCTAGGGCATTTTGAGGAAGCCCATCATTAGAATATACAAGCCAAGTTCTACAATGAAAAATTCCCACTAGTATATGAAAGTGACAAAATGAGAGACTCTCTATCATGAAGATCATGGTGCTACTTTGAAGCACAAGTGTGGTAAAACAATAGTAACATTGTCCCTTCTCTCTTTTTCTCTCATTTTTATTATTATTATTTTTTTATTTGGGCCTTTTTCTCTTTTTTTATGGCCTCTTTTTTTTTCGTCCGGAGTCTCATCCCGACTTATGGGGGAATCATAGTCTCCATCATCCTTTCCTCACTTGGGACAATATTCTAATAATGATGATCATCACACTTTTATTTTCTTACAACTCAACAATTACAACTCGATACTTAGAACAAAATATGACTCTATATGAATGCCTCCGGCGGTGTACCGGGATATGCAATGATTCATGAGTGACATGTATGAAAGAATTATGAAAGGTGGCTTTGCCACAAATACGATGTCAACTACATGATCATGGTAGCAATATGACAATGATGGAGCGTGTCATAATAAACGGAACGGTGGAAAGTTGCATGGCAATATATCTCGGAATGGCTATGGAAATGCCATAATAGGTAGGTATGGTGGCTGTTTTGAGGAAGGCTATATGATGGGTGTATGATACCGGCGAAAAGTGCGCAGTATTAGAGAGGCTAGCAATGGTGGAAGGATGGGAGAAAGTGCGTATAATCCATGGACTCAACATTAGTCATAAAGAACTCATATACTTATTGCAAAAATCTAGAAGTTATCAAAGCAAAGTATTACGCGCATGCTCCTAGGGGGATAGATTGGTAGGAAAAGACCATCGCTCGTTCCCGATCGCCACTCATAAGGAAGACAATCAATAAATAAATCATGCTCCGAGTTCATCACATAACGGTTCACCATACGTGCATGCTACAGGAATCACAAACTTCAACCCAATTATTTTTTAAATTCACAACTACTCAACTAGCATGACTATAATATTATCACCTTCATATCTCAAAACAATTATCAAGCATCAAACTTATCTTAGTATTCAACGCGCTCAAAAGAAAGTTTCACATATCTTGAGTTCCAAATATATTAACATTAAGCAAATTACCATGGTATTAACAACTCTCAAAATAATCTAAGTGAAGCATGAGAGATCAAGTTTCTTTAAAACAAATTCACCACCGTGCTCTACAAGATCTAAGTGAAGCACTAGAGCAAAAATTATCTAGCTCAAAAAGATATAAGTGAAGCACTATGAGCAAACTATCAAGCTCAAAAGATATAAGTGAAGCACATAGAGTATTCTAACAAATTCCAAATCATGTATGGCTCTCTCAAAGGTGTGTACAGCAAGAATGATTGTGGTAGACTAACAAGCAAACACGCAAATAATACAAGATGCTGCAAGCAAAACACATATCATGTTGGTGAATAAAAATATAGCTCCAAGTAAATTACCGATGGAAGTGGACGAAAGAGGGGATGCCTTCCGGGGCATCCCCAAGCTTTGTCTTTTTGGTGTCCTTGGATTATCTTGGGGGTGCCATGGGCATCCCCAAGCTTAGGCTCTTTCCACTCCTTGTTCCATAATCCATGAAAAGAACTCACCCAAAACTTGAGAACTTCACAACACAAAACTCAATAGAAATCTCGTGAGCTCCGTTAGAGAAAGAAAACAAAAGACTACTTTATGGTACTGTAATGAACTCATTCTTTAATTATATTGGTGTTAAACCTACTGTATTCCAACTTCTCTATGGATTATAAACTATTTTACTAACCATAGATTCATCAAAATAAGCAAACAACACACGCAAAACAGAATCTGTCAAAAACAGAACAGTCTGTAGTAATCTGTAACTAACGCAAACTTCTGGAACCCAAAAAATTCTACCAAAATTAGACGACCTGGGAAATTTGTTTATTGATCAGAAGAAATTGGAATCAGTATTTTATCAAGTTCTGGTGATTTTTAATAATTCGGGCACTGAGCACAAAGATTCTGGAAATTACAGCAAGATCAAATAACTATCATCCAAGAAGATCCAATAGGTTCAACTTGGCACAAACACTAATTAAAACATAAAACCACATCTAAATAGAATCTAGATGGATTATTTATTCCTAAACAGAAGCAAAGACAACAAACTAAAAATAAAATTGGGTTGCCTCCCAACAAGCGCTATCGTTTAACGCCCCTGGCTAGGCATTGATAATTTTAATGATGCTCGCAAGAAAGACAAGAATTGAAGCACAAAGAGAACATCATGAAACACGTGACAAACACATCTAAGTCTAACATACTTCCTATGCATAGGCATCTTATAGGAAAACAAATTATCATAGCACGCAAAAACTAGCATATGCAAGGAAGCGGAAAGAAACAATAACAATCTCAACAAAAAGAGAGGTAATTTAGTAACATGAAAATTTCTACAACCATATTTTCCTCTCTCATAATAATTACATGTAGGATCATAAGCAAATTCAACAATATAGCTATCACAAAACATATTCTCAACATGATCTACATGCATGCAAAGTTGACACTCTTCCGGAATAGTGGGATTAACATTAACTAAAGTCATGACCTCTCCAGGCCCACTTTTATAAAATAATTCATAAGATTGAATGTTGTCCAAATATGTGGGATCTAAAGTTGACACTCTTCCAAACCCACTTTCAATATTATTGCAAACACTATTATCAATCTCATATTCATCATGGGGATTAAATAAATTTTCAAGATCATAAGAAGAATCACCCCAATCATGATCATTGCAACAAGTAGAGGACATAGCAAAACTAGCATCCCCAAGCTTAGGGTTTTGCATATTTTTAGCACAATTGACATCAATAGAATTTATAGTAAAATCATTGCTATCATGCTTTTTATTCAAAGATCTATCATGAATCGCTTCATAAAGTACTTCATCACAATTTTTAGATTCATGAATTTCAGGCAAAACATCATAAAGATAATCTAGTGCACTCAATTCACTAGCAATAGGTACATAATAATTGGATCTCTTAAAGAGATTAGCAAGTGGATGAGGATCCATAAACTTTTAGCAAGCGAAGATGCAAGCAAAAAGAAGGCACATGGCAACACAAGATTGAACGGAGGAAGGGCGAATAAAACGGCAAGGGTGAAGTGGGGGAGAGGAAAACGAGAGGCAAATGGCAAATAATGTAATGAGAGAGATATGGATTGTGATGGGCACTTGGTATGTTGACTTTTGCGTAAGCCTCCCGGCAGAACGGCGCGCCGTAAATCCTTCTTGCTATGTCTCGAGCTTATGCGTTGGTATTCCCCAAAGAGGAGGGGATGATGCAGCACAAGATGGCGTAAGTATTTCCCTCAGTTTTTGAGAACCAAGGTATCAATCCAGTAGGAGGCCATGCGCAAGTCCCTCGTACCTGCACAAAACGATAGCTACTCGCAAACAACGCGATTAGGGGTTGTCAATCCCTTCACGGTCACTTATGAGAGTGAGATCTGATGGAGATAATATTTTTGGTATTTTTGGTATAAAGATGCAAAGTGAAAAGTAAAGCAAAGCAAGTAAATAAAGTGATGGAGATTAATATGATGAGAATAGACCCGGGGGCCATAGGTTTCACTAGTGGCTTTTCTCAAGAGCATAAGTATTCTACGGTGGGTGAACAAATTACTGTTGAGCAATTGATGAATCGAGCATAGTTATGAGGTTATCCAGGCAATGATCATGTATATAGGCATCACGTCCGTGACAAGTAGACCGAAACGATTCTGCATCTACCACTATTACTCCACCCATCGACCGCTATCCAGCATGCATCTAGAGTATTAAGTTAAAAACAGAGTAACGCCTTAAGCAAGATGACATGATGTAGAGGAATAAATTCATGCAATATGATAAATACCCCTTCTTGTCATCCTCGATGGCAACAATACAATACATGCCTTGCAACCCCTTCTGTCACTAGGTAAGGACACCGCAAGATTGAACCCAAAGCTAAGCACTTCTCCCATTGCAAGAACTACCAATCTAGTTGGCCAAACCAAACGGATAATTCAAAGAGACTTGCAAAGATAACTTAATCATACATAAAAGAATTCAGAGAAGAATCAAATATTTTCCATAGATAAGTTGGATCATAAACCCACAATTCATCGGTCTCAACAAACACACAGCAAAAAGAAGATTACATCGAATAGTCTCCACAAGAGAAGGGTAGAACATTGTATTGAGATCCAAGAAGAGAGAAGAATCCATCTAGCTACTAACTATGGACCCGAAGGTCTGAAGTAAACTACTCACACTTCATCGGAGGGGCTATGGAGTTGATGTAGAAGCCCTCCGTGGTAGATGCCCCCTCGTGAGCTGAACAGGCCCCAAGATGGGATCTCGTGGATACAGGGAAGTCAATGGCGGTGGAATTAGGCTTTTGGCTCCGTTACGATCTGTTGAAGTGCGTAGGTATATATAGGAGGAAGGAGTACGTCGGTGGAGCGTCAGGGGGCCCACGAGGCAGGGGGGCGCGCCCAGGGGGGAGGGCGCCCCCCCACCCTCGTGACCACCTCTGCACTCCTTGGAGTAGGGTCCAAGTCTCCTGGATCACGTTCGGTGAGAAGATCACGCCCCCGAAGGTTTCATTCCGTTTGGACTCCGTTTGATATTCTGTTTCTTTGAAACACTGAAATAGGCAAAAAACAGCAATTCTGGGCTGGACCTCCGGTTAATAGGTTAGTCCCAAAAGTAATATAAAAGTGGAAAATAAAGCCCATTATTGTCCAAAACAATACATAAAGTAGCATGGATCAATCAAAATTTATAGATACGTTGGAGACGTATCAGTAGAGCACGCACGGAGGGATGCTAGAGCAGAGCGCGCAGAGGGACGCGAGCAGAGTGCTCTGCGGCTGGCTCAATGGTGAGCAAGCATATGCATGTAGCAGTTGAACACGCAGGGAAAAGCCATCCACAAGCCGAGCGCGTGGAGGCACGCGAGCAAACTGTGCGCCGTGCCTAACGGCGAGAAGAGCACGCCGAGGGACGCGAGCAGAGGCCAGCACAGTGATACATGGCAAATAAGATGAACTCTGCGAGCGATGGAGGAGACATCAAGCACGATTCAGGTTAGAGTTTCGTGTCTGATATGTTGCATACAATTGATCCATCCGAGCTGTTTGTGATGGAATAAGCCATGCGTGTTGTGGGAAAATGCTTGCTGGTATACAATTGTCAACGATTGATTAATTCATCACCGACGGGTTCCCTCTATGGTTCGTGTGCGATGTGATATGCTTTGTCTGCACAAGATCTATGCTCTATCTATAGAAGAAAAACATGTATACTTATAACAGGACATGATTGCAAAATCAAATTAAACATCCGATTATGTTATATAAGAAATACCATAAATATTACAAGGTTCAATTCCATCATTACAATGAACAAATTCAAAGACTACAAGGTTCAAACTATTCTAACAAATCAAATTCATCTTCTTTAGAATCTTTTTCATGCATTATTTCTGCAAAAGTATCAGCCACTGATAAGTCATACAGCGGCTTGATAAAGTGACTAATTAATAATATATCATATGAAGTTACAAACTGAAATTCAGCTTCTGCAGAGCCTTTTCCATTCAGCTGTAGATGCATATGCTCTTTAGCAAACCATTCACTTCTGCGCACTAAATATAGGGCCAACCTCATTACCTTGAGCAACCTTGCTTTCTCAACAAAGAACCCGTCGAATTTAATTTCTGGTGTGGTGCCTCGGTACTCGTTAAAAATAATTTCTGTGAGATGAAGATCAAGGCATTTAATGGGATTGTTATACTGCCCAACATTTTCTACTTTGGGGCCTGCTAGTATTTGCAAACTAAGACAATATATTATTTCCTAGCTGCAGATTTGAACACTTCGGGCCTCCTTGATTTGCAGGATTTCTAAAATACACGATAAGAGTGACATGCCACCTTCAATATTTCATGATTAACATCTCGAAAAATATATGTATTGAAACCCTCCAAATTTCCTTTAGAAATCATTCTACATGTTTCATTATAATCATGGGTAAAAGTAACAACAAGTTGAGCTCCGTGTGGTTAACAATTAACAGGAAAGGAGCATCACCTCAATGTATAGCTTCTCCGTGCAACGAAAGCATCTAAGTAATCTAACAACTTCATCCAGATTGGGGGGGCAATAGATTGTAGTGCCAAGATCTTCACTCTGCGCAGAGGCTGGGTCAAGCTTGTGGGAATTATTTTCTGGATGACAAGTGAACAAAGATCAACAAAAAATACATAAAATTTCCTGTCTAGTAATATATTAGAAGGAGAAGAAGAAGATTGTTGTACCCGAATGGATAATGATCCAGTAACAAGTTTGTTGAATTCAGCACACGAATAGCCCAACACTGTCAATTTCGGTGCATGAATAACCCTGGTTCTTGTTGGACCTAATTTATCAAGTACATACAATCTCTCGACGAAAGGTGCATTCTCAGTGACCATATCGTGAAACACCTCAATCGACAGCCTTGGGCGGCGCCAGCAATGTACATAAATTGTACGGACATTCGTCGAGGTGATGTGGAGGCTACTGAACCCATCCATCCCCTGAAAATGAAGCTACTCGAGCGCTGTACAGCCACCGAGCAGGTGCTCCAAATCCTCCGTCGAGATGCGGACACCCATGAGCTTGAGGTGCTTAAGTTTAGGGAGATGAAGAGCGCGCGCGGCATCAATCTGCGTGAAAAGGCACTGCCTGAGCGTAGCACGACGCAACATGGGCGTGATGCAGAGCACAAACCGCGACAGCGAGCGCGAACGTCCAGCATGAAAGCTGAGCTCCTTGAGCCGATTTAGGGCTGGGGATAGGAACCAGTAGTGAAACCTGAGTTCGGCCTTGCAGTTGGAACTGAACTTGCCGATAGCAAGGCGTGTGACTGTCTCAGGGTGCATGGCGAGGTTGTGGGACAATGCGTCCAAGCGTTGGCGCTCCCCGCTGTAGAACTCATCGTCGTCGATGAGGTCCAGGGGGTGGAGTGCTAGAGGGGGCACCACTACCGAGAGAGGACAATGGTCTGCATGCTAGACTTGATGGGTAGGAGGGATATGATGGTTACTAACATCTCGTTGGGGAGGCTGGTGATGAAGTACATGCTAGCAAGAGGCTCTTGCGGTTCTGGCTCAACCTGCCCCCGCTTGTTGGCTGGCTCGTCCTCCCTCTCGTAGCAGGTGGCGATCCTCGGCGGTGGTGCTCGTTGATTATTGTACCTTCTCGAGGCGGCCAAAACCAAAAGTGCAAAACCAACAATAAATTTGCAGCGCTCGCTGCTCGCTTCCCGGTACAGTGAGCGTGCGCGGTGGACTGGTCGCAGTCATCCCATCTAATCAAACAGCTGCCCACGCTAGTAAATGGTTAGTTGAACGCCCACGGTCGAAATAGTACGACCTTTTGCAATAATAGCGAGGCAGCTATTTGTTCCAAAATGCCTAGGAAAATCAATGTATAAAAAGGAAAAATGAACCCTGAATAATTTCATGTTTTTGGCACGACACTCCTATAGTTGCATGTTGCCTGTGTAAAATAAATCAAGGCGGGAAGAGACGGCCTATGTCGTTTCGCACACAGAGGTGACTAAGTCCCCTCTCCGAACCACGAGGCTTCTTAAGAGAAGCTCCGGTTTGTATGAAAGAAAGTATGGGTCAAAGCTGAGTTGAAAAGGGCAACAATATCTAACTCCAGCTTACAAAAGGTACAAAAGCATGATGATTAATTTTTCATCACGTTTAGACAAAATCCAGATTGAACATGACAATAACATCTAACTCAACCAAAGTTTTCGGCAGTCATAATCAAATGGATCGATCTTATCCATAAAATCAAGATCCTAGGCCAGAAATCTACTAGTACATGAACATAAGTTGTTGTGAATAGAAGCTGAGCATGTTCAGAACCCCTTTTGTCCACCTGAAACTTCTTTTTATGTTGTTCAACGTGTCCATCCGTGAGAAAGTTTTTGTTAAAAAACTTAATCCTCACGGACAATAGTACCCTTGCATTCAATAGGAAGAATGTGAAAAAGCTAGTGTTTGCATGGTTGTATGCATATCCTTCCAGCGTTATTTTCCTCAAATGAATGTCATGAGAACTGAGAAAATCCCGTTGCTTCTTATGCCACCGATTGGTTATACCTTTTTGTCCATGTGCTTTTGCCTAAATAGACATGAAGACTGAAAACAATTAATGTTTAAAAAAAGAGTATGTCGAAAGAGCGACAACTAAACGGTTAATTCTAGTAAATTATATATGGGCTTTCAATGTGCTTGAAATAATCACCTTTTGTCGGTGTACTAAAGTAGGGGTACCTTAGTACCCCGAACTTGTGCACGGGCGATCGCGTCCCCTGCGTGGCAAGCCTGGCCAAGGCCCGCCAAGACCCTCCGCAGCCATTCGTAAGACAAGACCCGGCAAGAGGAGCTTGCCGGGAAGGCCTCTCTAGGCACGCATAAGGCCCCGGCAAGAAGAGCTTGTCGGGAAGGCCGCCTGTGCACGCGAAGACAAGGCCCGGCAAGAGGAGCTTGCCGGGAAGGCTCAGGCGCGACAAGTCTCCGAGCGACAAGGATTCGGCCGCGGCAAGGCGCTTGCCGCGGCATGCAACCTCTCTCCGTCTCCGCTCCAGCTCACCCAATGACGTGTCGCCATGGGACCATTCCATGGGCGGCGTGTCGGCGGTCATGCAGCCAGCGGAGAGCAGCGATAAGCGGCAGCGACAGGCTCGCCATCGTGGCGGCGGAGGCGCACTGACGGCCTCTGTTGCCTTTGTTTGGGCGACAATGACGGGCATTTATTGCTTTTGTCCCTTGCCGTCGAGTTAGGTATTTTGCAGCATTAATCGCTCAAGTAGGTGTACCAACTCCTGTTTTTACATTTTTACCCCCGCCTATGTTGCCACCTGTCGGAGACCCCTTGAGCATATAAAAGGAGGCCCGAGTGCAACGTAGAAGGGGTTCGGCCCCATTCCGTTCGGTTCCGTTCGGTTCGGTTCGCCAGGTTCGTCTCGTTGGGTTCATTCGACCCACTCGAGACCAGATAAACACACGCTAGGTTTGGTAGCTCTCGTGGCTCCCTAGCAAGAACACAATAGATCAAACAAGCAGCAGTAGGAGTTTTATCTCTCCGGAGAGCTCCGAAGCTGGGTAAACTGCTCGTGTGCCTCGCCTCGATCCGCTCTTCGTGCGATCTCCGCCCCCCTCCGAACCACAAGGGGCCTGCTCCGCCGGCCCCATAGGTGTTCGTGGGTACGATCAGCCTCCCCGACATCTCTGGCGCGCCAGGTAGGGGGCGTCGAGGCCGTGTGAATCTGATCCGGCATTCACACGAGTAGCGTCATCAACATCTTCCTCAAGATTCCACCGAAGAAGAAGGCTTCGGCGGCAGCAGAGCCGTCCGCGTCGTACCCATCCTCACCGCAACAAAAGGGTGGTGGGGCTGACGCTGGCGGGCGCCGACGAAGGTGCTCGCGACGTTGCGAAGTCCAAGGACAAGGCACCGCAAACCTCGGCGTCCGCACATCCCCCGTATCCATCTCAGCAGACGCGAGACCAACAACGTCATGGCGTTCATAACGCCATACGTTCGTTGGATCGAGACCCTCAAGACCAGCATGCGCGCCAACATGCTGGCACGAGTGAGATCTGATGCGCCGGATGGGCGCTGCTCCTTCTAACGTGGTTAGAAGTCCGGCGTGTCCCGCTCCTCGCACCGCTTCTCCAATGCCACCCACTACTCCAGCAGAAGCTGGCGAGAGCTCAATCGCTCTCGACTACCTCCAACGGGCCGACAAAGGTCGACGAGTGGAGGGCCACTATCGAGCCTCATCGGCTTTGCCAGCGGCGACGCTCGCGGCAACTAACGCCATCATTGCCGCGGCGAGACGACAAGGCACGAGCCGGTGGCGACGAGACTGTCGGAGGTGCAACCACCGTGCACTCTCCGCCAAGAAGGCCAAGATCGCCGAATCATCGGATCCACCTCGATAGCGACTCCACTGCGTCGTCGGATCCGCGAGCTCGCCGCGATCAGCGCCAAGTTCTTCATGAGCGACAACAAGAGGACGCTCGAACTCGCATCGAGCGCCAAAGAGAAGCACGACGTCAGTCCGACAAGCGCGCTGGGCCTTCTGTTGACATGCACGCCACGGAGGGGCTGTGACTTGCCGTGACGCGGTAGGTTGCCCTGCGTTCACTCGTGAGCTGCGGCAAGTCCAAGTGCCCAGCCGAAAAACTTCAAACCAGACGCGCCGGAGAAGTATGATGGCAGGACGCACTCCGTCGGAGTTCCTCGATATCTACACCATCGCGGTGCAGGCTGCGGGGGACGGGCGACAAGATCCTCGCCAACTACTTCCCGCCGTGCTCAAGCCCAACGTCCGATCTTGGCTCATGCACTTGCCGGACAGCTCCATATCCTCTTTGGCGGATCTGTGCCATCGGTTTGTTGGCGCCTTCACAGGTGGCCACAAACCTCATGGCCAAGAGAGTGACCTTCACTTGCTCGCCTGAAGGAAGGAGAGTCCCTGCGCAAGTTCATTCGGAGGTTCACCGCGTGCACTACAACATCCCGAGACGTCCACCCTGCCGCGGTGATCGGCGCATTTCATCGTAATGTGCGGAACCGCAGGATGAGGGAGGAGATGGCGATGTGCAAAGTCAAGGACGTCGATGAGCTGTACGCCCGGCTGACAAGTGTGCACGCTACCGAGGAAGGGAGGAGACTCCACGGAGAGAATGCGAAGCGAGGTGCAGCGGTGATGACACCGCCCCGGCAAAGAAGGGCCGGCGGCGAGGCAACAGGAAGAAGAAAAGCAGAGAAGTGCTAGCTGTCGAGCAGTCCGACAACGGAGGCGGCGACAAGAACGCCAAGGTTGGTGGTTCCGGCAAGGAGGTTGCCGCTGACGCCAACCACCAGTCGGTGGCGGCCGCCGACAAGCGGGGCAACTCCGGCAAGCAGATTGCAAGATCCACCGCACTAAGGGGCACGATCTCCAGAGCTGCAAGAAGGTCGAGCAGCTCGTCCGAACAGCAGAGAGCTGAGTACAGCGGTGCGACAAGGAGAAGGCCCAGAAGGTGCTGGGGAGCAAGCAAGAAAGCGTCCGGCCGGGAGGACGCCAGAAGAAGGCCAAGCAGCGGCAAGGAGATAGACCTCCCCGCGGCCGCGACAAGGATGAAGATGATGACGACGACGAAGATATGGAAGACGACGACGCCGACGAGCAGGAGTTTCAGAAAGCCACAGAGGTTCTCTGCGTTGACGGAGGTGCCTCCCTGCATACCTCCCACCGCCAACTCAAGCAATGGATGCGGGAGGTCAATGCAGCGGAACCATCCGTGGAGTCACGCAAGCCTCTCAAGTGGTCCAGCACGCCTATTATTTTTGATATTGAGGACCACCCGATCGCGCATAATCGCGGTCGGGTGCTTGCCGATGTTGGTCTCTCCAACCATCCGCAACCTCAAGGTCACAAAAATGTTAGTTGACGGCGGGGCCGGCTTGAATCTGATCTCCTCCGCGGTGCTCCGTAAGCTTCAAATCCTGACGGCAATGAGCTCGAAGAGACCGGAACCTTCCAAGGAATCAATCCGGAAGGAGCAAGCGAAGGGAAGATTACGTTGCCGGTCACATTTGGCGTGAAGCTGAACTTCAGGATCGAGAGGGTTACGTTTGACGTCGCCGATTTCCCATTGCCTTACAATGGGATACTTGGCCGTCCAGCACTCGCCAAGTTCATGGCAGCCTCTCACTACGCCTACAACCTACTCAAGATGCCGGGCCCGATAAACGTCATCTCTGTCCATGGCGACAAGAAGGATGCCCTTATCTGTGCCGACAAGATCTACCGGGTGCAGCAGCCGCGACAGATTGCCAGACACTTGCCGCTGAAGCTCCCGGGGGGAAGAAGACCAAGTCCGGCAAGGGCTCTGATGCTCACTCCGGCAAGCGCACCTCTTCGGAGTGCTGCGCTACCGTCGAGGACGCACCATCGAGCTCCACCGGCAAGTGCAAGAAGATGGTGGCTCACCAAGACCAAGAAGGTGCCCGCCAAGGAGGACGGCGCTGGTGGTACCTTCACCATCGCTGCCTCTCTCGGCCCCAAATAGGAAGGCGCTCGTTGCTTTCACGTGGCGAATGTCGGCGATGTTTGCATGGCAACCGTATGATATCCCCGTGTTCCCGGAAAGTGATTGAGCACCGCTGGCCGTTTGTCCTCATCGCGCGGCCCGTCAAGCAAAAAGTCGAGGAAGCAAGCGGTGGAGTGCCAAGAATTCATAGTCAAGAGATCAAGAAACCGGAAGCGGCGGGCCTTGTCGAGGAGTGCTCCATCCTACGTGGTTGGCCAATCACAGTCGTCATAAGGCAAATGGGAAATGGAGACTTTGTATTGACTTCCGGATGTTAATAAAGTTTGTCCCAAAGATCCATTTCCCTTGCGCGCATTGACCAGATTGTTGACTCCACGGTGGATGTGATTTGCTTTCGTTTCTTGATGCCTACTCAGATACCATCAGATCTTCATGGCTGAAGAAGATGAGGAGAAGACCGCATTCATCACACCATGTGGCACATACTGTTTCATACGGATGCCTTTCGGTTTGAAGAATGCTGGTTCAACATTTGCAAGGGTAGTCCATGACGCTTTTGAGCCGCAAATGAACAGAAATGTAGAAGCCTACATGGATGACATAGTGGTCAAGAGCAAGGACAAAGCAACTTTGGTTCAAGATTTGGACGAGACCTTTGCAAATCTGCGCAAGATCAACCTCAAGCTCAACCCCGAGAAGTGCGTGTTTGGAGTCCCTTCGGCAAGCTTCTCGGTTTCTTCGTGTCTCGGGGATTGAAGCTAATCCCGACAAGATCAAGGCCATTGAGCAGATTGAAGCACCAAAGCGCGTCAAGGATGTACGAAGACTTGCGGTTATGTGGCTGCTCTCGGCAGGTTTATTTCTAGGTCTGCTGAAGCGCATACCGCCATTTTTCAAGATTTTGAAAAAGGCAGGTCCAAGAAATGGACTCGAAGCGGAGGCTGCTGCAGGACTTAAAGAGATACTGTCCTCCACTCCAACACTTGTCGCACCTAGGCCACAAGAGAAGTTGCTGCTATATATAGCGGCAACCAATCAAGTGGTTAGTGCTGCGTTAGTGGCGGAGAGGGAGGCGGATGACGAGCCAGCAATCGCGGCAAGCACATCCAGCGACAAGCAGGGGGCTTCGCCGACAAGCTCTGGTCCCGACAAGGACGAATCCGCGCAGACACATGAACAGATACAGAAAAGGATGGTGCAGCGCCCAGTCTATTTTGTCAGCTCCCTCTTGCAAGTGGCTAGGTCAAGGTATTATGGTGTGAAGAAATTGCTTTTCGGACTCCTCATGGCCTCTCGAAAAGCTGCGCCATTACTTCCAAGCACATGAGATCACAGTTGTCACCGCTTTCCCTTGAAGAGGATATTGCGTAATCCGAAGCGGCAGGCGGGATTGTCGAGTGGGCCTTTGGAGCTGTCAAGCTTTGGCCTTAAGTTTGAAAGCACATCAACTATCCAAAGCAGAGCATTGGCAGAATTCATAGCAGAATGGACGCCAACGCCAGATGAAGAGATTCCGGAGACGAGCATTCCCGTCAAAGAAGCCAGCAAAGAGTGGCTGATGTACTTTGGTGGTGCCTTCTCATTTGCAAAAGGCGCCCGGTGCGGCGCGTCTGCTTATCGCACCCACCGGAGAGCACCTCAAGCACGTCGTCCGGATGCACTTTCCCAAGGAGCAAGCGACAAACAATACCGCAGAGTATGAGGGTTTGCTTGCCGGTCTCAGGATCGCAGTGGATCTTGGGATCAAGAAGCTTATTGTCAGGGGTGACTCGCAACTTGTCGTCCGACAAGTGAACAAAGATTACCAGAGTCCATTGATGGAAGCCTACGTCAATGAAGTGAGGAAGCTGGAAGAGCACTTTGACGGCCTGCAAATGGAACATGTTCCAAGAGCTCGTAACGATATTGCTGATGGCTTTGTCAAAGTGCGCCGCCTCAAGCTACACAATGGAACCAGGGTCTTTGTGCTCAAGCCGACTCAACCAACCGTAACAACATCAACGAGGCAGAATAAGAAGAGGAAGTTGGCCTCTGGTGACTATTTTCCGTGAGCTTCCCGAAGCCGTCGTTGCAAAGGTCCCCAAGATCAACACCAACAGTGCTGAGGAGCAGTCTGCTCCGACAGACCCTAGGGTTTGTTTCGTTGAAGCAGACGTTCCCGACAAGTCTTGCTCCGGCAAGCTTGTCGGGGAGCATCAAGCTCCGGCAGGGCCGCAGGTCCTCGCCGTGGAAGCTGATGTTCCCGCAGCAGCAGATGTGCCTTTAGTCCTTGTTGTCGAGCCACAAGCTCCAGCATGGGCGCAGCAGATTGTCCATTTCCTTCAGACAGGAGAACTTCCTGAAGAGCGGGAAGAAGCGGAAAGAGTAGCCCGGCGATCAAGTATGTACTAGTTTGTCGACAGCATCGCATGTAAGAAGACTCAACGGTGTGAAATTGAAGTGTATTCCTGTGGAAGATGGATGAGAAGTTGTTGGCGAGAGATACATGGAGGCATATGTGGTCACCACATTGGCGCAAGAAGAGCGCTTGCCGCAAAGCTTTCCCAAGGTTTCTTCCGCCGACAGCCCTCCGGATGCAACCGCACAAGTAACCAAGTGTGAAGCGTGCGGTTCCATTCCAAACAGATACACCAGCCAGCTCAAGCTCTCGGGCGATCCCTTTATCCTGGCCATTCTCGGTCAGGGGCTCGACATTCTCGGCCCCTTCCCCGAAGCTGTCGGGGCTTTGAGTACTTGTACGTCGCCATCGACAAGTTCACAAAGTGGCCGGAAGTGGAAGCGATGAGGAAGGTGACAGCCACGGTCGGCCATCAAGTTCTTGGTCGATTGTTTGCCGTTTGAATCCCTAACGGGATCATCACCGACAACGGCACACAATTCACGAAGTCGCACCTTCATGCAATCGTCCAAGACCTTGGCGCCAAGGTCTGCTTTGCTTCATTGCTCACCCGAGAAGCAGCGGTCAAGCGAGAGGGCAATGCCGAAGTGCTGCGGGCTCAAGACCGAACTTTCGGCGAGGCTGCACAAGTGCGGAAGAAAGCTGGATCGAGGAGCTGCCGGTGGTTCTTTGGTCGATCAGGGCGACACCAAATCGAGCCACCGCCAGGCACCCTTTGCTCTAGTCTATGGAGCAGAGGCAGTTCTCCCCACGGAACTCGTATACGGATCGCCTCGAGTACTCGCTTATGATGAGCTTGAGCAAGAGCAGCTGCGACAAGATGACGTGCTGCTCCTCGAGGAGGATCGTCTTCAGGCCGCTGTGCGAGCCGCTCGCTACCAGCAAGCTCTGCGTCGCTACCATAGCCGCAGGGTTAATGCCAGAAGTCTCGAGGAAGGCGACCTTGTTCTTCGGCGTGTTCAGTCCGCCAAGAATTCAAACAAGTTGACGCAAAAGTGGGAAGGCCCTTATCGGGTGAAACGAGTCACTAGGCCTGGCGCTGTCCGCCTTGAGACCGAAGATTGCATTCCGTGAGCAACTCACGGAACATTGAGCATCTTCGTAAGTTTTACCCATAGGGCGCGGTTGTCGGAATCCATTCCGGCAACCACCTTTTGTACAAGTCTTGCCGCTGTTGCGTAATCCTTCGTACAAAGCCGGGCGCAGACCCCGTGCATCAGTAAAGCTCATGTGTTGCGCACAGCTTGTCAAGATCATGCTTTCATCAATTTATTGCATGCTTTGGCTAACACTTTGTGCAGCAATCACACCCGGTAAGCAGAATCGAGCCACTAGGCTCCATAACGTTATTCCCTCTTCTTTTTCTTTTCTCAAAGAAAGGGAAGCCCCCCTCGCGCACAAGTTAACCAGGGGGGGGGGGGAGGAGCAGATAATACTATGGACCAGGCACCGCTCGAGGAAGTTTCACCTCATTGGGAAGTAAGAGACAGAAAAGCTAAGTCGCTAAGTTTCAACGATCAGTAATAAATTTTTAAAGTTATCTCCCTTGAACGACCGTACTTTGTATGGAAAACACAGCGCGGAGGAACCAAATCGTGATCGGTCGCGCCTTACTTTGTTTCGAGTCCGCTCAACAACTTAAGTGAGCTGC
This sequence comes from Aegilops bicornis, assembly GCA_021605145.1. Taxonomy (NCBI): domain Eukaryota; kingdom Viridiplantae; phylum Streptophyta; class Magnoliopsida; order Poales; family Poaceae; genus Aegilops; species Aegilops bicornis. Next base: position 298,565,043 of record CM038670.1, on the reverse strand, counting down.
AGCTAGTCCGCGACAAGGTTGCTTGTCGGTAGCGACCCTTGACGAGTGCTTTGAAGTTCCGCTGCAGCGCTCGCCGCAAGGGTGCCTACACCGGCAAGTTTACCTGAAAAGCGTAGGGTAATAACATACATAGCCAAGAGTCGAGTAAAGGAAGTAACGTAGCAAATGTTGCCCAGAATAAAGTTATATTACAAAAATAACTTATTGCAGCATCACAAATCGTTCTCAGAACTGAAATAAAAGCGAAGAGGAGAAGAAGGGCGTGCCGGCACCCAAGCCCCGGCAAGCCAGAGCTGCCGGGGGCTGCGGCAAGCCAGAGTTGCCGGGGGCTGCGGCAAGCCAGAGTTGCCGGGGGCTGCGGCAAGCCAGAGTTGTCGGGGGCTGAGATATCAGATAAGCCCTTCGTCCCTTTTCAAGCATCCCTTTTTCATTAAAAACATTCTACTCGGATACAATCCGTGGGGAATGAAAAACATGAAAGGGAAGATTACAAGTATTAAATGCGGATAAGGCTGGAAGGCTTACAAATTAAAAAGATAAGATGCCCGTAATCCTTTTTTCTGTCCCTCTCTTCAGGAGGTAGGTCAAGGAGACGAGAAGGGCAAAAGAAACGCCTAGGCGAGCTACAGGTGCCAGAAGGCACCAAGGGAACATCCCGGGAGCTCCCCGAGGGCCGAACGGAGATGGCAGCGCGAGGCGGGCTCGAGGCGGGCGGCGGGGCGTCGGCCACTGTCGAGGGCACTACGCCCTCGTACTCCGACTTGACGGCCTTGTCGCCATCCCTCTTCCCCTTCCACAGCCTCCCTACGCCAGTCGCCCAAGGAGACGACCCCGGGGAGTTCAAGGAGCCGGCGACGCGGATGATGGGGTCGCCGGTGACGCACGAAGCGGCGCCCGACAACTAGTCGGGCCCGCTACCCTTGTCGTCGCTGTCGCTCTCCTCCTCGTCACTCTCGCTCGAGGGGGAATCTTCGCTGTCGGAGGAGCTATCCACGCAGCACTTCGCCTGAGTACCGAGATCCCCGAAGACCTTGACGGAGAGGAGATCACCCTCCATTAACTTAAAATGGAGGGTAAACCCGCCTCAGCTGTGGATGCGAGTGAACGTCTTCCACCCACGATCAAGATACATCACATTAGGGGCTGGGAATACAACACGGACTCGCATGCCGCTGATTCCACAGCCCCTCATGTGCAGTCTCGGTGTCTCGGCGGATCCGACTCCATCGCGCTTCATGACGGAGCTGGAAGCCGAGGCGACGACGAGGCGCCCAGCAGCCTCGGGACGAAGAAGCTGGCAGGGTCGTCCCCTGTATGGACCGCCGCAGGGAGGGGAACCGCCGGCGGAAGCGGAGACGGCGCGCCGCCCCGTCCGCCTCTTCCCCGAGCGCCTCGACCTCGTCCACGACCTCGCCCCCTCCCTCTTCCCCTTGTGGCCGGTTCTGCCACCCCGGGCGTGGGGTTGGGAGGGGAGCGCTGCCTAGCGGCGACCCTCGCCGCCACCGATGAAGGACCAAGGCTCCATTTCTCCATGACGAATGAGAGAAAGGGGAGCAACCGAGAAAGGAGGAGATGGGAGAGTGCGGGCTTGCACCCCCTTCCGCTCTTTTTAAGGAAGCAAGGTGGGGGCTCGACCGCCTCGCTCGACAAATCAGGGCATAGGAAGAGCAGGGTATCGGGGCCAACCTGCTGCCTCTGCTCGTAACGGCCCAGCTTTCCACTTCCACCGTCCGCGACCCCAAGAGCATGGGAACCACGTGGCGGGGATGCAGAACTGAGGCGACGGGTGAAGCGACCCAAGACGCCGCCCACTTCCCCACGACGCCGCAATTGGCCGCGTCTTGCACTGAGGAACGCGGTGGTCTGAGGGTTTGGTTTGGACCCAGCCGCTGCGTGCCCGTGCCGTGTTTTGGGCTGGCCCAACAGCGCTTCGGCACCGTGTATGGCCCAGAACCGGGGCTCCTGTCGGTGTACTAAAGTAGGGGTACCTTAGTACCCCGAACTTGTCTGCACGGGCAGTCCAGTATTCCCTGTGGCAAAGCCTCGCCAAGGCGTCCGCCAAGACCCTCCGCAGCCATTCGTAAGACAAGACCCGGCAAGAGGAGCTTGCCGGAAGGCCTCTCTAGGCACGACAAGGCCCCGGCAAGAAGAGCTTGTCGGGAAGGCCGCTCGAACGCAGCAGAAGACAAGGCCCGGCAAGAGGAGCTTCTTTGGGAAGGCTCGAGCGCGACAAGTCTCCGGCGCGACAAGGATTCGCCGCGGCAAAGGCGCTTGCCGCGACATGCAACCTCTCTCCGTCTCCGCTCCAGCTCACCCAATGACGGTCGCCATGGGACCGTTCCATGGGCGGCGTGTCGAGCGGCTGTGCAGCAGCGGCGGCAGCGATAAGCGGCGGCCGACAGCTCGCCATCGTGGCGGCGGAGGCGCACTGACGGCCTCTGCTTAATCGCTTTGGGCGACAATGACGGGCATTTATTGCTTTTGTCCCTTGCCGTCGAGTTAGGTATTTTGCACCGCATAATCGCTCAAGTAGATGTACCAACTCCTGTTTTTACATTTTTACCCCCGCCTATGTTGCCACCTGTCGGAGACCCCTTGAGCATATAAAAGGAGGCCCGAGTGCAACGTAGAAGGGGTTCGGCCCCGTTCCGTTCGGTTCGGTTCGCCAGGTTCGTCTCGTTGGTTTTCATTCGACCCACTCGAGACCAGATAGACACACGCTAGGTTTGGTAGCTCTCGTGGCTCCCTAGCAAGAACACAATAGATCAAACAAGCAGCAGTAGGAGTTTTATCTCTCCGGAGAGCTCCGAAGCTGGGTAAACTGCTCGTGTGCCTCGCCTCGATCCGCTCTTCGTGCGATCTCCGCCCCCCTCCGAACCACAAGGGGCCTGCTCCGCCGGCCCCATAGGTGTTCGTGGGTACGATCAGCCTCCCCGACACCTTTACGTACAAATTCTCCAGACATGGAAAGCATTGCAGCATGCCAATAATCGTGTTCAGATCAAAACACCACATACTGATATGCAAGGTCTTGTCAGAATCCAGCACCATTGATAGGGTATCCATGGATAAACTTTTCTTTGAGCATAGAACATAATATTAGTAAGAAAAGTGTACTCCAAGATGATATAAAACTTACGTGCACAAATGAAAAATGCAGCTTATGATTACAAAAGTGTTGATGGTATAAAACATATGCGCACAAATGAAAAATGCCGCTTATGATACAAAAGTGTTGATGATAATATACAATACCTAAATAATTGTGGAGCCAACCACCATCTTATAGCCTTTAAATGGATCAGGAATTACATCCAAGGTCTCCACTTTAGGTGCATAGACGACAATTATTTGCAAAGGTGCATAACGATAATCAAGGAGCAACCTCTGGAGTGAAGGGGCATCTTTGATGATGAGCTCCTCTCCTTTAAAACAAATTCCAATGCTTACAAGGTGAGGCGGCTTTATTTGGAAACAACGGATACATATTTCTTTTCAAAAACAAGCAGCAACCGCTCTAGGGAAGGGCATCAAGAGTGGATGATGCTATGCAGTGAGGCCTGCGACAGATCAACCACCACAAGTGCAAGTCTTTTCAGCAGTGGGAGTCGAAGCATTTGTACCAGATTTTCTGCTAGATGGCATCGGGCAAGGTGGCGGTGTGGAAAGAGGAGGAAAACCATGAGATGGACATCGGTGGTGAGGGCACAGCTACAACACTTGCCGGGAAGCTATTTTCGTAATACTTGTAGAACTCAAGATCCTGGAGTTTTTCAAATTGACGGGATGTCAGCCAGGCATCCACCATGCAGGGTATGTGCAGCAGGCAGCATGTCGTGATGCAGAGGCGTTGAACGGAGGCCTGGTGGGAGGAGATGATGGCTACGTGGAGTTCAAAATTATGAACGACAGATAGCTGGCGACAATCGAGATTAAGAGGCGCGGCGCGCCATAGAGTGCGCCACCGAGATGCGAGGACCTGTGTGCGGCAACCATCCTTGGTGGGGAGAAGGAAGAGGATGTACCCAAGGGTGGTGTCCAGGATATTGCTGATGCGGTCCGCCCGAGATTCTACGGGCTCCTTGGATCTAGGGGGCCATGGCCGCTACCGCCTACGCTGCAGGGTGCGGAATCTACAACCGACGGTGCCGCTGACCGGAGCCTCATCAGTGTACATGCCAATTTGGGGAAAAAATGGCACAAACATATATGTAGGACATTGAAAATCATCTCAAGATCTATAAGAAAAAATTGGCACAAACATATATGTAGGACATTAAAAATCAATTCTAAAGATCTGGAAGAAGAAAAATGTCCCAAATATATATACGACAATCCAAATCAATTCTCATGATCTGGCTATGAATTATTAGCACAAGTGATAACCCTAGTCGGGTTATTAGCAAAAAAATCATTTGTACAGAACAAACAATTAATCACTAACCATAGAAACCATTCAAACAATCAGTACACTACACGTATCTAACGAATTTTACTCTGATTTCATGGACTGGGAGAACATAACCATAGGATTTCTATTCCAAAAAGGGGGGGCTAACCGGTTTTCTGTCGGAGTCAGAGTCGTTGACGGAGTAGCTATGGACCTTCGCCTCCGGCTGGGGAGGCACGATAGCGGCGACGAAGTGAAGGTCGCACTGCTGCCTGCGCTAGACCTCGTCAGCGGAGACCACAACCTCTGTGCCCAGCTTCATTTGTTGCACGGGTGCTTCACCAGCCCCGGCATCGCCACTCCCTCCGATGGTGCGCTTCGGCATCATCCTCATACACTCCAAGCGGCGGCGACAACTGTTGACGAGGGGTGCGGCCGCCTATTATGACCAGTGAATTGGGCACACCATTAATATGGAGCAGTGGGAGCGAGGTGGGCGGCTGTCAAAAGGCTGGCTCGCCTCTCGGTGAGCCTGTGCAGCGGACTGCTAGCATGCCTACCGTCATTTCACATAGCTACTAGCACGCCCCCGGTGACACTATGTAGCAAACACGCGCACGCCTGTCGGTCTGCCTGCGCGACGGACTACTCGCATGCGCCTCGTCAACTCACGCATGCTCGTACGACACGTGGGACGCGTGGCGACACACATTATACTGATTTTCCTTTTGATGATTAATTCGGCAACTTTATTGCTTAACCGAAGCATGACATGTACATTGTTGGTCTAAAGCACATGGTTCAAATAAATAGTCGTTTGGAATATTGGTTGCTAATTATTGATAATTTCCTGTCTGTAAGAAGATTATATCAAAACTTGTCTCAAATTTGACAAAAAAATATAGTATCACAGTCTATTGGTGTGCATATGACACCACGATGTTTGAAATTTCTTGCATGGGGACTAAACATGCACCCAGGGGCACATACGCATATGATTTTCCAATCCATTTTGATGCACTATCATGGGTCTCATGTAGCTCAAATTTGATATTTGCATATTAAATCCCTAGGAAATCAATGAATGTATAAAAACGACTGAATGATCTCTGTTTTTTTAATTTTTAATAGTACACTCCTTTGGTCACATGTTCGCTGCAGAAAAAGTTAGACATGAATCTCTGGCCACATGCACACGGTGGTCCTAGGACACTCACTCGCATGTGACACTCTTTGTGGGCCCGCGAGGTCAACGTCCATCACTATGACTGATGTTTACTACGCAACATTCTTCATGTAGACGTTGTTGGGCCTCCAAGTGCAGAGGTTTGTAGGACAGTAGCAATTTTCCCTCAAGTGGATGACCTAAGGTTTATCAATCCGTGGGTGGCGTAGGATGAAGATGGTCTCTCTCAAACAACCCTGCAACCAAATAGCAAAGAGTCTCTTGTGTCCCCAACACACCCAATACAATGGTAGATTGTATAGGTGCACTAGTTCGGCGAAGAGATGGTGATACAAGTGCAATATGGATGGTAGATATAGGTTTTTGTAATCTGAAAATATAAAAACAGGAAGGTAGCAAGTTGTAAAAGTGAGCAAAAATTGTATTGCAATGCTTCGAAACAAGGCCTAGGGTTCATACTTTCACTAGTGCAAGTTCTCTCAACAATGATAACATAATTAGATCATATAACAATCCCTCAACGTGCAACAAAGAGTCACTCCAAAGTCACTAATAGCAGAAAAAATGAAGAGATTATTGTAGGGTACGAAACCACCTCAAAGTTATTCATTCTGATCGACCTATTGGGCTATTCCTATAAGTGTCACAAACAGCCCTAGAGTTCTTAGTAAAATAACACCTTAAGACACACATCAACCAAAACCCTAATGTCACCTAGAACTCCAATGTCACCACAAGTATCCGCGGGTTTGATTATACGATATGCATCACACAATCTCAGATTCATCTATTCAAACCAACACAAAGAACTTAAAAGAGTGCCCCAAAGTTTCTACCAGAGAGTTAAGACGAAAACATGTGCCAACCCCTATGCATAAGTTCACAAGGTCACAGAACCCGCAAGTTGATCACCCAAACATACATCAAGTAGATTACGTGAATATCCCATTGTCACCCTAGATAAGCACATGCAAGACATACATCAAGTGTTCTCAAATCCGTAAAGACTCAATCTGATAAGATAACTTCAAAGGGAAAACTCAATCCATTACAAGAAGGTAGAGGGGTAGAAACATCATAAGATCCAACTATAATTGCAAAGCTGGCGGTACATCAAGATCGTGCCAAATCAAGAGCACAAGAGAGAGACAGAGAGAGATCAAACACATAGCTACTGGTGCATACCCTCAGCCCCGAGGGTGAACTACCCCCTCCTCATCATGGAGAGCGCCGAGATGATAAAGATGGCCACCGTTGATGATTCCCCCTCTAGAAGGGTGCCGGAAAAAGATCCCGATTGGTTTTTGGTGGCTACAGAGGCTTGCGGTAGTGGAACTCCCGATCTAGGTTTCTTCTCAGGGGTTTCTGTATTTTTAAGAATTTTTGGCGCCGATTTCAAGTCAGGGGGTCCACAAGGAGCCCACAAGTTCGGAGGGCACGCCCTCAACCCTTGTCGGTGCCTCTTGGCTCTTCTGGCCCAATTCTTTTAATTCAGGGGCTTCTTATGGTCCATAAAAAATCATCGTAAAGTTTCAGGTTAATTGGACTCTGTTTGATATTCCTTTTCTGCAAAACTCAAAAACAAGGAAAAAACAGAAACTGGCATTGGGCTCTAGGTTAATAGGTTAGTCCCCAAAATCATATAAAATAGCATACAAATGCATATAAAACATCCAAGATTGATAATATAATAGCATGGAACAATCAAATATTATAGATACGTTGGAGACGTATCAATGACCTATAGCGAGAGGTTAATTTGACCAACAAGGATGGTCAGTTTTTGGTTTGTGTTACTGATACGTCCATTTTGCATCATGTTTTCCTACTGTTATTTATATTGTTTTTATGTATAATAATGCTAATGCTTTTCGGAGTAATTCTAATGCATTTTCTCTCATAATATGTAAGGTTCACACAAAAGAGGGAGAATACCGGCAGCTGGAATTCTGGACCTGAAAAAGCTATGTCAGGCTACCTATTCTACACAACTCTGAATGGCTAAAACTTCACGGTGATTTTTTTAGGGAATATAAAATAAATATTGGAGCAAATAAGTACCAGAGGGGCCCCACCAGGTGCGCACAACTAACCTGGGCGCGCCAGGGAGCCCAAGCGCGCCCTGGTGGGTTGTGCCCTCCTCGGCCAACCTCCGATGCCCCTCTTTTGGTATAAAAGTCATTTTGACCTAGAAAAATAGAGAGAGGACTTTCGGGATGAAGCGCCGCCGTCTCGAGGAAGAACTTGGGCAGAAGCACTTTTGCCCTCCGGCGGAGCGATTCCACTGGGGGAACTTCCCTCCCGGAGGGGGAAATCATCGCATTGTCATCACCAACAACTCTCCCATCTTGGGGAGGGCAATCTCCATCATCATCTTCAACAACACCATCTCCTCTGAAACACTAGTTCAGCTCTTGTGTTTAATCTTTGTACCGGAACTATAGATTGGTGCTTGTGGGTGACTAGTAGTGTTTATTACATCTTGTAGTTGATTACTATATGGTTTATTCAGTGGAAGATTATATGTTCAGATCCATTATGCTATTTAATACCCCTATGATATTGAGCATGATTATCATTTGTGAGTATTTACTTTTGTTCTTGAGGTCACGGGAGAAATCTTGTTCAAGTAATCATGTGAATTTGATATGTGTTCGATATTTTGATGGTATGTATGTTGTGATTCCCTTAGTGCTGTCATGTGAACCTCGACTACATGACATTTCACCATATTTGGGCCTAAATGAATGCATTGTGGAGTAGTTATTAGATGATGGGTTGCGAGAGTGACAGAAGCTTAAACCCTAGTTTATGCGCTATTCCATAAGGGACTGATTTGGATCCAAAAGTTTAATGCTATGGTTAGAATTTATTCTTAATACTTCTCTCGTAGTTGTGGATGCTTGTGAGGGGGTTAATCATAAGTAGGAGGTTTGCTCAAGTAAGAACAACACCTAAGCACTGGTCCATCCACATATCAAATTATCAAAGTAGCGAACACAAATCAAACTAACATGATGAAAGTGACTAGATGAAATTCCCGTGTACCCTGAAGAATGCTTTGCTTATCATAAGAGACCGTTTTGGCCTGTCCTTTGCCTCAAAAGGATTGGGCTACCTTGCTGCACTTTTGTTACCTTTACCGTTACTTGCTCGTTACAAATTATCTTGCTATCAAACTACTCGTTACTTATAATTTCAGTGCTCGTAGAGAATACCTTGCTTAAAATTACTTGGCATTTCCTTCTGCTCCTCATTGGGTTGGACACTCTTACTTATCGAAAGGACTATGATTGATCCCATATACTAGTGGGTCATCAGTTAGTATGGTAGGAGTATATATATATATATAGTACGGGTCGAAGAGGGTGGGTGCAACATATACTACGCGTCATATAGGACAGTCACTCGCGTGCGACGCTTCCATCTTTGAGCCCGCGAGGTCGTCCTCCATAACATGGACTAAGAAAGCTTATCCCTAAAAAATCATATAGTCTGGAATTCTCCATCTTCATCACACAAAATACTCAAATCATGCACAAAACCCCGACGACAAGCCAAGCAATTGTTTCCAACTTTCGATGTTCTCAAACTTTTTCAACTTCCATGCAATACACAAGCGTGAGCCATTGACATAGCACTATAGGTGGAATGGAAGGTGGTTGTGGAGAAGACAAAAGGAGGGAGATAGTCTCACATCAACTAGGCGTATCAACGGGCTATGGAGATGCCCATCAATAGATATCAATGTGAGTGAGTAGGGATTGCCATGTAACAGATGTACTAGAGTTATAAGTGTATGACAGCTCAAAAAGAAACTAAGTGGGTGTGCATCCAACTTGCTTGCTCATGAAGACCTAGGGCATTTTGAGGAAGCCCGTCGTTGGAATATACAAGCCAAGTTCTATAATGAAAAACTACCAGTAGTATATGAAAGAGACAACATAGGAGACTCTCTATCATGAAGATCATGGTGCTACTTTGAAGCACAAGTGTGGTAAAAGGATAGTAGCATTGCCCCTTCTTTTTTTTGTTTTTTTGGGCCTTCTCTTCTTTTTTTGGCCTTTTATCTCTTTTTTATTTCCTCACATGGGACTATGCTCTAATAATGCAGATCATCACACTTTTATTTACTTACAACTCAAGAATTACAACTCGATACTTAGAACAAAATATGACTCTATGTGAATGCCTCCGGCGGTGTATCGGGATGTGCAATGAATCAAGAGTGACATGTATGAAAGAATTATGAATGGTGGCTTTGCCACAAATACGATGTAAACTACATGATCATGCAAAGCAATGTGACAATTTTGATGCGTGTCATAATAAAACAGAATAGTGGAAAGTTGCATGGCAATATATCTCAGAATAGCTATGGAAATTCCATAATAGGTAGGTATGGTGGCTATTTTGAGGAAGGTATATGGTGGGTGTATGGTACCGGCAAAAGTTGCGCAGCACAAGGGAGGCTAGCAATGATGAAAGGGTGAGAGTGCATATAATCCATGGATTCAACATTAGTCATAAAGAACTCACATAATTATTACAAAAATATATTAGTCATCAAAACAAAGTACTATGTGCATGCTCCTAGGGGTTATATTGGTAGGAAAAGACCATCGCTCGTCCCCGACTGCCACTCATAAGGAAGACAATCAAAAAATATCTCATGCTCCAACTTCATTACATAACGGTTCACCATACGTGCATGCTACGGGACTCACAAACCTTAACACAAGTATTTTTCAAATTCACAACTACTCACTAGCATGACTCTAATATCACCATATTTATATCTCAAAACAATCATAAGGAATCAAACTTCTCATAGTATTCAATGCACTTTATATGAACATTTTTATTATATCCCTCTTGGATGCCTATCATATTAGGACTAAATTCATAACCTAAGAAAATTACCATGCTGTTTACAGACTCTCAAAATGATATAAGTGAAGCATGAGAGTTCATCAATTTCTTCAAAATAAAACTACCGCCGAGCTCTAAAAAGATAAAAGTTAAGCACTAGAGCAAATGACAAACTACTCAAAAAGATATAAGTGAAGATCAATGAGTAGTCGAATAATTATGTAACTATGTGAAGACTCTCTAAAATTTACGAATTTCAGATCTTGGAATATTATTCAGACAGCAAGCAAAACAAAATAAAATGACATTGCAAGGATAGCACATATCATGTCACTAGTAGAAAAGGGGGCAATGGCCCAGGCCAGTTCAGCCCGGTTCAATCCAGAACCGGGACCAATGGAGCTATTTGCCCCGGTTCGTGAGCCCAGGGGGCCGGCCGGGCCACGTGGGCCATTGGTCCCGGTTCGTCCGGACCTTTTGGTCCCGGTTGGTGGGACGAACCGGGACCAATGGGCACTGCTCTGGCCCACCACTATTGGTCCCGGTTGGTGGCATGAACTGGGACCAAAGGCTTCCCTTTAGTCCCGGTTCATGCCACCAACCGGGGCTAATGGTGCCTATATATAGCCCCTCGCGCAAGAGCGAGCACACTGCCTGCTTTTTCCGGCCGAGGGGGAGAGGGCTTGGTGGTGCTCTAGCTCACCTCCTATGCACACAAGGTGTTCGATGGAATGCCTGAGCCACACTACTTAAGGTTTCTCCTCTCCAAGCTCGACCGCCAAGCTCCATTTTCCTCAATATTTATCTAGGTTTAGCGGTCCGTCACGCCCCGTCCCCATCTTCATCGTCGTCGATCACCCGCACCGATCTCATCGCCGGCACCACCGGGGTGAGCCTCTTGTTGTTATCTTCTCTCTGAAAGGAAAAATATTCTTACTTCTTTGTTTAGATAGATACTTGTATTATTTTCTTACTTTTATTATTGCATCTTATATAGTGCGATGGTTTTGGTATCCGCCACCGTCGGCCCTCGTCCTGTCTATGATTCCGATGTGGTATATATTATCTTTTCATAACTATTGGTTCATTTATTGTTTATGAAAATTATGCCGACCAACGTGACATAGATTTTATTTATCTAGGAGGTTGTTGAACCGGAAATTCCAACCGACCCTATTGTCGAGAGGTTAAATTTAGTTGAAGAAGAAAACAATTTCTTGAAGGAAAAAATAAAAAAACTTGAGGAGGAGAAGATGATATTGGAGTTGCATGTTGCGGATGTCATCGATGATCACAAGATCAAGATGGATGCAATGCACTTGAAGATTAGAAAGATAGGAAAATATGCCATTCATACCGAGGCTTGGTATCATTATGCCATTGGATCAGTTGTTACCTTGGGTGCGATTATGATAGCATTTCTTTTCGCATTGAAATGTTTTACATAGTTTCAATGTATGGTTTAATTAATTTAGATGCTCTGCAGAGCTTTATGTTGTTAGACGAGAACTATGTATCTACTTTGGTTTTTATGTGATGATGAACTTCTATTAATTTGGTCACTTAATTATCTATTCATGATGTTCTGTAATGATTTTTGACACACTTAATTATATATAATGCACGCAGATGAACTGGCAATGGATGTACGATGACAGACACACCTCCGAAGTACGATGAAGGGCGTGCATGATTTTCTCGAAGTGGCTGAGGCAAACAAGCAGAATGGTTTTATGTGTTGTCCATGCCCTATATGTGGGAATCTGAAGTCTTACTCGACCAGAAAATCCTTCACACCCACCTACTTTACAAGGGTTTCATGCCACACTATAATGTTTGGACGAGGCACGGAGAAATAGGGGTTATGATGGAAGACGTCGAAGAAGAAGAGTACGATGACAACTATGTGCCCCCTGAATACGGTGATGCTACCGAACATCAAGAGGAAATGTATCGATGTGCACGATGGTGCTGCAACGCGAAGCTGCTGAAGATCAAGAGGAACCAGACGATGTGCCCGATGATGATGATCTCCGCTGGGTCATTGTCGATGCAAGGACGCAATGCGAAAGTCAAAAGAGAAGCTGAAGTTCGACCGCATGTTAGAGGATCGCAAAAAAGGTTGTACCCCAATTGCGAAGATGGCAACACAAAGCTCGGTACCGTCTTGGAATTGCTGCGGTGGAAGGCAGAGAATGTCAGGCTCGATAAAGGATTTGAGAAGCTACTGAAAATAATGAAGAAGAAGCTTCCAAAGGATAACGGATTGCCCGACAAAGACATACGCAGCAAAGAAGTTCGTATACCCTCTAGGATTGGAGGTGGAGAAGATACATGCATGCCCTAATGATCGCATCCTCTATCATGTGCATACAAGGATCTGAACGCATGCCCGGTATGCGGTGCATTGCGGAATAAGATCAGACGAGATGACCCTGGTGATGTTGACGGCGAGCCTACCAGGAAGAGGGATCCTGCGAAGGTGATGTGGTATGCTCCTATAATACCACGGTTGAAATGTCTGTTCAGAAACGGAGAGCATGCCAAGTTGATGCGATGGCACAAAGTTGAGGACCGTAAGAAAGACGGGAAGTTGAGAGCACCCGGCCGACGGGTCGCAGTGGAGAAAAATCGAGAGAAAGTATCGGGATGAGTTTGCAAAGGACCCAAGGAACGTATGGTTTGCTTTAAGCGCGGATGGCATTAATCCTTTCGGGAGAAGAGCAGCAATCACAAGACGTGGCCCGTGACTCTATGTCTCAGATAACCTTCCTCCTTGGATGTGCATGAAGCGGAAGTTCATTATGATGCCGCTTCTCATCCAAGGCCCTAAGCAACCCGGCAACGACATTGATGTGTACCTAAGGCCATTAGTTGAAGAACTTTTACAGCTGTGGAACGGAAACGGTGTACGTACGTGGGATGAGCACAAAAGGAGGAATTTCACCTAAAGGCGTTGCTGTTCGTGACTATCAACGATTGGCCCGCTCTCGATAACCTTTCAGATGTACAAACAAGGGATACCACACATGCACGCACTGTTTACTTAACACCGATAGTATATACCGAAGCTGCAGGAAGAATGTGTACAGGCCATCGTCGGTTTCTTCCGACCAACCATCAATGTCGAAAGAAAGGCAAGCATTTCAAAGGCGAGGCAGATCACCTAAGAAGCCCACCATGCATCGGTGATCACGCATTTGCTATGGTCAATGATTTACACGTAATCTTTGGAAAGGGTCCCGTGGACTAGCTGTTCCGAATGACGCCGACAATCACGCACCCATGTGGAAGAAGAAATCTATATTTTGGGACCTACCCTACCGAAAGACCTAGAGGTCCGCTCTTGATCGACGTGATGCATGTGACGAAGAACCTTTGCGTGAACCTGCTAGGCTTCTTGGGCGTGTATGGGAAGACAAAAGATACACACGAGGCACGGAGGACACAACGCGCTTACGAAAAAAGAGGGCATGCCTCCGAAGCGAGATGAAGGTCCCGCCGGCTATGCTCTTACGCAAGAAGAGAAAGAAATCTTCTTTGAATGCACCTTTCGATTATGAAGGTCCCGACCGCTTCTCGTCGAATATAAAGGGAATAATAAATATGCCAGAGAAAAAGTTCCAGAACCTAAAGTCTCATGACTGCCACGTGATTATGACGCAACTGCTTCCGGTTGCATTGAGGGGGCTTCTACTGGAAAACGTCCGATTAGCCATTGTGAAGCTATGTGGATTCCTCAAAGCAATATCTCAGAAGGTGATCGATCGAGAAATCGTACCAACGCTAAGGAGTGATGTGGCGCAATGTCTTGTCAGTTTCGAACTGGTGTTCCCACCATCCTTCTTCAATATCATGACGCACATCCTAGTTCATCTAGTCGACGAGATTGTCATTCTGGGGCCTGTATTTCTACACAATATGTACCCCTTTGAGAGGTTCATGGGAGTCCTAAAGAAATATGTTCGTAACCGCGCTAGGCCAGAAGGAAGCATCTCCATGGGCCATCAAACAGAGGATGTCATCGGGTTTTGTGTTGACTTCATTCCTGGCCTTAAGAAGATAGGTCTCCCTAAATCGCGGTATGAGGGGAGACTGACTGAAGAAGGCACGCTTGGAAGGGACTCAATAATATGCAGGGACGGATATTCTTGATCTCAAGCACACTACACAGTTCTACAGAACTCTACCTTGGTGACCCCGTATGTCGATGAACACAAGAAACGATCTGCGCTCCAAACACCCGGAGCGGTCTGACGGCGAATCGGATTACATGTGAACACATCAGACTTTCAGCAGTTGGTTGGAAACATCGTCTCGGAGGTGACAACACTGTTTGTGATGAGCTGTACTTGTTGTCCGAGGACCATCTTTGACTGTAATGATTTGGAAAGGATACGAGATAAATGGAATACATTTTACACGATTGACCAAGATCAAAAGAGCACCAACCAAAACAGCGGTGTCCGCTTTGATGCAAAGCAACCGGCAGGGAAAGGACACATATTATGGTTACATAGTAGACATATGGGAACTTGACTACGGAGTAGATTTTAAGGTCCCTTTGTTTAAGTGCAAGTGGGTCAATCATCAGGAGGCGAGTGCAGGTAGACCCACGATGCGGAATGACAACAGTGGATCTGAAAAATCTTGCATACAATCGACGAACCGTTCGTCCTAGCCAATGATGTGGCACAGGTTATCTATGTGAAGGACATGTCTACCAGACCGAGGAAAAGAAAAGATAAGGAAGCGAATACATCATACGATGAGCCAAAGCGCCACATAGTTCTTTCAGGAAAAAGGGACATCCTGGGAGTGGAGGGCAAGACAGACATGTCTGAACAGTATGAAAAGTTTCACGAAATTCCTCCCTTCGAAGTCAAGGCTGACCCAAGCATCCTGATAAACAATGAAGATTATCCATGGTTACGGCGCAATAAGCAAATGACACAAGCGAAGAAAAAATGAAGGCTTTCTCCCGCAACTATTATGATGATACCATGCCAACTTTGTAACAGACGAGCATGATACCATTGTCCGTTTTGTACATGCACATGCTATGCCAACTTTTTCAGAGTTCATTTGAAAACTATGAATTTCAAAGAATTTAAATTTTAACTATTCAAATTTGAAAACTAATGGCACAAACAGAAAGTCTAAAACTAATGGCACTAACAGAAAGTTTATAATTTTGCTGACCTAAAAGCAAAAAGAATTAAAAAATAAAGCAAAAAACCAAAAGAATATAATTAATGCAGAAAACAAAACAAAAAACTGGAAAAAAATAAAAATAGCAACAATAAGTATTTTATTGTAAGTAGAAACAAAATAAAATGAATAAAGCAACAAAGAAAACAAAAAAAGTGTTTTCAAATTTGAAAACTAATGGCACTAGCACAAAGTTTATAATTTTTCTAAAACTAAAAGCAAAAAGAATTAAAAATAAAGCAAAAAACAAAACAAAATAAATAATGCAGAAAACAAAACAAAAAACTGGAAAAAATAAAAATAGCAACAATAAGTATTTTGTTGTAAGTAGAAACAAAATAAAATGAATAAAGCAACAAAGAAAAAAAAAAAGTTTTTTAAAATTTGAAAACTAATGGCACTAACAGAAAGTTTATAATTTTTCTAAAACTAAAAGCAAAAAGAATTAAAAAATAAAGCAAAAAACAAAAGAAAATAAATAATGCAGAAAACAAAACAAAAAACTGGAAAAAAAATAAATATAGCAACAATAAGTATTTTGTTGTAAATAGAAACAAAATAAACTAAATAAAGCAACAAATAAAACAAAAAAACAAAAAAAGTGCAACCTACTGGGCCCCACGGTCTGAATACGACTAGAAACCCTACCATGGGCCAGATTCACCCCGTAGGAGGCCCAGTAGGCCCACAGGCACAGATTGCAGGGTTAGGCCCGAAAGCCTGCTTAAGAGAGGAACTCGAGAGGGAAGACGCACCGCACCTTATAAACAGGTGCGCCTCCCTCTCAACTAGCGAGGTGGGACTAAATATTTGGTTCGGGGCAGCACAGGCCTTTGGTCCCGGTTGGTGGAACCAACCGGGGCTAAAGGGGTGCATTAGTCCCGGTTGGTGCTCTGACCGGGACTAATGCCCCTTTAGTCCTGGTTGGTGCCACCAACCGACCAAAGGCCGCTTCCCGCCCTTTGGGCTGCTTAAAAGAGGCCTTTGGTCCCGGTTGGTGGCACCAACCGGGACTAAAGGTGGGCATTAGTCCCGGTTTGTGCCACGAACCGGGACCAATGCTCAGTGTATATAAGAAACACTTGTGAAAATTTTCAGTTTCATCGTGCATTGGCCCCCCGACGATGCCGCGGACCTCCTCGACGCCGCCAGGCTGCCCCGCCGCCATCGCCGTCGCCGTCGCTTGTGCCCCCGAGCCCACGCGGACGCCGTCCGCCGCCCTCGAGCCTCGTCGCCGGCCACGCCCTGCGCCACGCCCCGACGCCGTCTCCGCCCGCCGGCGCCGTCGCCCGCCTCGACGCCATCTGCCCCGCCGCCGCCCGCCGTGCCGCCGCCCCGTGAGCACCTGCCTGCCTGCCCGCGCCTACCTACACCCTGCCCTTGGCGCCACCGCTGCCGCCACGCCCCTGGTTTTTTGTTTAATTTTTTTTCATATATATAATGTATGTGTATGTATGTGGCTATATGTTTTTGTTCATATGTTGCAATATGTTTTATTTTTATTTTTATTAGTTTATTTTTTTGTTCATATGTGATGTATATGTGTATGTGGCTATAATGTATATGTGTATGTGATGTATGTGATGTTTTTTTGGTTCATAGAAAGTTTTTTGTTCATATATAGAAAGTTATAATATTAGAAAAGTTTTATATTTGCAAAAGTTACAATTTTAGAAAAAGAAGGATAGGAAAGAAGAAAATATAAGAAGAGGAAAGAAAGAAGAAGAGGAGAGGAAAAGAAGAGGAGAAATAAGTAAGAAAAGAAAAAATAAAAGCGAGAGGAGAAGAAGATATGAATAGTGGAGAGGAAGATAAAATAGAATATTCTATTTTCTCTTCTTCTCCACTATTCCTTTCTTCTTCTCCTCTTTTTTTATTCTTTTTTTTTCTTCGATCTTCTCCTCTAGCTATTCCTTTCTTCTTCTCCTCTTTCTTCTTCTTCTTCTTCTTAATTTTTATCGGGAATGAGGGTGTCGAGGATCGCCGAGGTGTCGAGGGTTGGGAACTAGGGTAGAGGGTCGAGGGTCGTTAAGGGGTCAAGGGTCGAGGGTTTCAGGGTCGAGGGTTCGAGGGTTCTATAGGGTCGAGGGATCAAGGGTCGAGGGTTCGGGGTCGCCTAGGGGTCGAGGGTTCCAGTGGTCGCCGAGGGTTCGAGGTCGAGAGAGGTTTCCTAGTGTCAAAGTATTGAAGAAACCCATGGCTTCATCATTAGCAGAGTAACCAGGGCATGATGGTACGAAGTCCTCCAAAGTTATTCTGGAATGGAGTCCCGGATAGGATAATTTGCCTTTTTGTACGAATTTCAGCAAAGGCCTTCCAAATAATGATATTCGGAAGGTTGGTGTTGAACTTTGTACCAAAAAGCGAATTATCCTGTCTGGGACTTCGTTCCAAAATAACTTTGGAGAGCTTCGTACCATCATGCACCTCACATTACCTAATGATGAAGACATGGTTTTGTTGAATCCCTTGACACTAGGCAACCTCCCGACCGCCTCTATCCTCAACCCCTTGACTCGACCGCCGGGCGATGCTCGACCTTGACCCTCGACCCTCAAAGGACCTCGATTTCTTGATAAAAAAGAAGACGAAGAACAAAAAAAAGGAGGAGAAGAAAGAATAGAGGAGTTCTTCTCCTCTATTCTTTCTTCTCCTCTTTTTTTCTTCTTCTTCATCTTTTTTTTATCGGGAACGTGGGTCGTCGAGGGTCGCCGAGCGGTAGAGGAAACCCTAATTAAATAGCAAGTATCGTTGGTGTGAGATACATGTGGCTGTCGGTGTGGGACACTACATCCACGTCCCACAAGTGACGCTGCGTCGATGCCCACGTCACTTGTGGGACATAGATGTAGTGTCGTCGTTGTTGTTGTCGATATACCCTCCCGATAGCTTCAACACACGTGGGGGTCGATATTACCCCCTCCTTGAAGCGTTCTCGAGGCCACCCCTAACCCTTGAAGCGTTGTCGAGGCCACTCGAAACCCTAGAGAAGCAGCGTCGAGGCCACTAATTAATATGATTCCTTATTGTGATTAGCTAGCTAGTTCTACGTTTGCCACTAATATATCCATATCTGTCATGTTTGAATAATAATTGTCATGTTGTAAATATTTGTAGAAACTATGGACACCCCGCCCCGAGACGAATCACAAGAAGCGTTGTTGAGGCACATAATCGCAGAAGGAAGTGATGCCATCAACTCGGTGATGTTTCTCAACGACACCGATGGTCTGGAAGGAGAGGGTGAAGAAGTAGCCGGCTATGCTTATGATGGCTCCGATGACCCAATGCTGGTGGAAGAAGGAGAGGGTGAAGAAGTAGACCGTGAGGATTGCTCCGGTGATCACCCAACTGAGTCCGGCCAGGCATATATATTAGTTAAGCCTGTGCTGACTAGCTAATTGATGCATTCATTGTTTTGGTATGTACACATATTAATTAACTCTCGTCTTTCTTCCTTTTTCTAGCCCTCCGGATCGAGCACAACTTCGGTAAGGAGACGAGGCCGAAGAAAAAGTTGAGCTCGGATGAAAGGTTTGAGATCATAGAAATCGCGCGCGACGGCCAACCGATTGAACCCATCCGGACAAAGAAGGCATTTGTTGCTCAGTGTGGGGTTTTGGTTAGGTACAAGATCCCGATCAACATCCAGCAATGGTATAAGCCTAAGAACGAAGAGCCTGAGGTGTCTTATGTCAATGATCTGCAGAGAAATGATCTTTGGACTGAGCTGAAGTCAAATTTCACCCTACCGCTAGAGGATGATCCGGAGAAGCCAGTTATAGAGCCATTAATCAAGTCTTTTGCTCAAGAAGATGGCAGAGCTATTCAGGCATTGGAAGAAAGACCTGAATAAGTTTGTCGATAAAAATGAGACACCAGAATTCAAGGGCAAATATGAGAAGATCAGAGATGACTGCCCCGCATTTGTAGCCCACGGGACATCGGAAAAGAGTAGAAAGATGTCGGCGACAAACAAGCAAAATGTTGCGAAGAAGAAGCTTCACCATCGCATGCAGGGTCGTGGCTACCTCATAGCCCGCCTAAGTGGGCCAAGGCTGAGAATGATCTGCTTGATAAATGGATCGAACCGGACAACGAATCGCCAGACCGTTCTTGGACTTGGTTCTTGAGGCTGGCGGAACCTTGGACCTCAGATCGAGGAAGTGCATTTGGACAGACGAGCAATTGGACATACCAGTCAAGAGGCTAAAGAAGTATATCTAAGCAGCGCCACATGGGAAGTTCGTTCCAGACAGGGAGAAGGACGAGCTCACAATGGCCCTCGGGAATCCTGAGCACCCTGGACGGAAACGAGGCACGCCAGGCTCCCTTTCGTGGAAGGCTGGATTTCCGGACGCAGGGGGTTACAAAACCCATGAGAGGAGGAAGAAACTGGAGCAGAGCCAAATGCAGGCGCTGCACGAAAGGGTGATGGGGCTAGAGGAACGAGAAGCAGCAGATCGCAACAAACGACCTGCCGAAGCTTCCCCCGAAGCTACCCCGCCATCTCAACGGAGAAGCAGCGTGGCTTCCACCGAGCTGCTTCAGCCGGAGCATGCCTTGACTGCTCCTGCCAGCTATCCCGTGGATGATATCACGGAGTCTCAAAAATTCCACCTTATGGCGCAATGGAGCAATTTGAAGGTCAAGGCGGCTGTTGGCTCTGTTTATCCTACTAAATCCCGACTCAACTTTTCACTGCCGGCCGATTCCAGAAGGATATGCTAAGGTGATGGTGGATGAAATAATGGAGGGATTTGAGGACCTCCGGCTTGACCACCCTACCGGTGAAGGGGAGTATCGGCTGGGTTTTGCTCTGAAGACTCCATGCCTATGGCGGAAGGATCTCATCAACCTTCCGAACTGGACGCCTCCGCCTCCTCCTCCTCCTCCGGCGAGTCAGGGCACTCCGCCTCCTCCTCCGACGAGTGAAGATCAGTGCACTCGGCCGGCTCCTTCTCCGGCGCATGGCGGCACTCCGCCTCCTTCTCCGCCTGCACCGGCGCGCCCGAGCAGCCAGCCTCCTCCTTCTCTGCCTCGTCAGGAAGGGCGGAAGAGACCCGCCGCCGCTCCGGCTGCTCCGGCGCGTCGTAGTCCTTCTCCTCCGCCTCGTAAGCAAGGAAAGAAGACATCCGCTCCGTCTGCTCTGCCGGCGTCTAGCAGTAACCCCAAAGGCGGGAGGAGATACAGATTCGGTCCTTCTCTGAAGAATCCAGAGAAGTTACCGTACGAGAGGACCGACGAGGAAAACCTGAAGATCGCGTAGACCGAAGTGCATGACTTGTTTGAAGGGTTGAAAGAAAAGAGACATCCACCTCCGGAGGAGAAGGTAGATCCGGTGAAAGCGAAGCGCACTCTGGCTGCCCTGACAAAACCACCCAAGTCTCCGCCGAAAGGCAACTATGAGCGCATTATTGGAAAGGCATTTGCCAAAGCGGAGAGGTCGGGAAGTACTAAAAGTGATCAAGGAATGAAAGAACGACGAGCTGGGAAACAAATTGCCCAGCTTGGTGAACAAGCGAAGCAATCGTGCCCCCCTCTCAAGGTGCCTGCTAGCGACATCGTCGATCCGAGGATGGTGCCCGGTTATGGCAATCCTGAAGATTACCTGCCCGACGATGTACATTATGATTTCTTGGAGGTGCAGATACAAAGATACGATACGGGAAGCCTCTCGTCAAAGATGAAAGCTTCGCTATCAACGATGATGCGAAGATTGCATGATTGGTACATGAAAACCTGCGAGAGATTACGAGGGAGGAGTACTTTGTATGTGAGAGTTAAAAAGGAGCATGACCTCGTTGGAATTGAACTGTTGCCTATTCAATTTGAGGAGTCCTATCAGTTTTTCAATCAATTGGCCCTCGATAAAGCAACGGTCACGTGCTACTGTCTGTAAGTAGTACTACTTCTGTCATTAAGTCTCTCTATATAACTCAGCTCTTTCATTGCATGTATTTACAATTATCCTCACTATATTATGCAGATTGAAGATCGCCGAATTGAAGAAAAGACAAGTGGGTTCCATTGGGTTCATTAACACATATCTCATAGATGCAACTGAGGTTGAATTTCATGCCAAAAATACCGAGGCCAACTTGCTACAATCGTTCGTAATAATGAACACAAGGATATAATACTCTTTCCTTACAACTTCAAGTGAGTGTTCTTGTCTTGTGGCATATTCAGTTTCCTTATTAGTCCAAGGTTATAGTAATGTAATTGATGAGTTATGCTTATGTTACTGGTTCCACTATATTCTCCTAGAGATTAAGCTTGAGCAGGAAGTAGTAACTGTCTTAGACTCGAGACGAAAAAGATCCCAAGGAGTATGCGGACATGACTGAAATGCTCGAGAAGTAAGTTAAATCGATCATTATCCACCATATCAGCAACTTTGTTCATTTATGATATCAAGTAATTGTTTTCTTTGTATGGCAGGGTTTGGAGAAAATTCACCAAAAAAGCTCCGGGACACCCGAAAGTAAGTACTATAGTAGCATATTCCACGCATCTCCTAGTGATTCAAGCGCTAGTTTCATCAATACCATTTAACATGCTTGCTAATTATCAGTTTGATTGACCTCTATTTCTTGTAAAGTGGTTGTGGCAGGAACAAGGGAATGATTTACGTGGATACTACGTTTGCGAGTCCATCCGCCACACGACACTGTGAGCGGGCTACTCGACAAACAATATGAAGTGCGTAAATAACAATATTCACAATTTTATTTTATTACCATCATTTGTGTTGAGTTTCATTCATTCATATATATATATGTATTGACCCCCTTCTTAAAATTAGATGTTTCGGATGCGGGATGAACTACTAGCACCAGATCGCCTGCGAGCAATTCAAGAGGAATTGGCGGCATTCTTTCTTGACCACATGATCACTGAAGAAGGAGAATACTATGTGGACCACGCGTCTGTATGTTAGGAGATTATTTCTGTAAAAGGTAATTATTGTATATATGTAGCCGGTAGTGTCGGATAGATATACGAGAACTTGTTGTTCGACCAATCTCTCGGAGAAGGAGAGGTGGTCGATATCACTTCCTCCTGTATGCATATATGTTCATGACGATCTTCTGCTTCCTTCGTTTGCTTACTAGCTAGCTAAGCGTGTCTAGCTAGTCCTCTCTATCTACGTATGTATAGTACGAAGCGTCGACCAAGCACGAACAAAAGAGAGGACACTTCTCTCTATTAATTAGCTAGCTAACACAATATATGAAACACCTCAATTAACCCCCCAAAACCCCCAAACCCCACCCCTTTTCAAAAAAACCCCAGCGCAGAAATGCCGACGCGTGGATGACTGATTGGTCCCGGTTGGTGCTACCAACTGGGACCAAAGGCCCTCCGCCTCGGGCTCAAGCCAAGAGGTTACGTGGAGGTTTGATCATCCGGCCTGGATTGAACCGGACTAAAGGGCCAGGGTATTAGTACCGACCCTTTAGTCCCGGTTCATGAACCGGGGCTAAAGGCCCTCACCAACCGGGTCAATAGGCCCCTTTTCTACTAGTGTGTGAAGAAGCAAAAACTTAGGTTCAACCAAAACTGACCGACCATTGTTGAAGAAGAAAGGTGGGATGCCAACCGGGGCACCCCCAAGCTTAGATGCTTGAGACTTCTTGAAATATTAATTAGGGATGCCTTGGGCATCCCCAAGCTTGAGCTTTTTTTTCTCCTTAATTCCTTTCATATCGCGGTTTCCCTAAATCTTAAAAACTTCATCCACACAAAACTCAACAAGAACTCGTGAGATAAGTTAGTATAAACAACCGCATAAACCTCATCTTTCTCTACTGTAGCAAATCACTAAAATTATTATGTGACATTGCATAGTAAATGCATCTGCACATTTAGAAGTCCTATCCTCAAATAGAATCATTAAACAAGCAAACATATGCAAACAATGCAAACATCACAACAAACTGTCTAAACAAAACAGTCTGTAATGAATGCAAGAGGAATCATAGTTCCCTAACTCCAAAAATTCTGAAAAATTACCACACTGTAGAGAATTTTTTGTTACTCATTGTGTAAAACTTTCAAGATTTTATCATGGTCTGACTATTCACAAATATTCAAATAATAACAGCTAACTTTCTATTTTCAAACAACAACATATAGACTTGAAAAATAAGCATGGTAAAGGCTATACTTGACCCTTTTCATTGAACTAAAAGATGTAAAAATTTACTGTAAATAACAGCAAGCAAATGCTAATAAATTAAAATGACGCTCCAAGCAAAACTCATATCATGTGGTGAATAAAAATATAGCTCCAAGTAAGGTTGCCGATGAATGAAGACAAAAGAGGGGATGCCATCCGGGGCATCCCCAAGCTTAGGATCTTGGTTGTCCTTGAATACTACCTTCGGGTGCCTTGGGCATCCCCAAGCTTAGGTTCTTGCCACTCTTTATTCCGTAGTCCATCAAAACTTTACCCAAAACTTGAAAACTTCACAACACAAAACTCAACAGAAAACTCGTAAGCTTCGTTAGTATAACAAAACAAATCATTCACTTTTCTAATGTCAAGACAAGATTCATAATTTTTCTCACATGATGCCTATTGTACCCTTTCATTTCTACAATTTATATTAAACTATATAAGCCATAGAAACTAGAAAACAAGCAAACTATGCATCGAAAATAGAATCTTTCAAAAACAGAACAGTCTGTAAAGATCTGAATTGAAATCATACTTCTGTAACTCCAAAACTTCTGAAAATTTAGGAAAATCTAGACAATTCTTATATCAATTTTGTGTAAAAAATTCAGATCAAAAGCACGTTCTAGTGAATTTTCAAAATTCCTGGACTGGGAGCAAAAGTTTCAGTTTTTGCACAGAATCAAGTCAACTATCAACCAAACTATCCCAAAGGCTTTACTTGGCACTTTATTGAAACAAAAGCTATAAAACATGATTAGTACAGTAGCTTAATCATGTGAACATGCAAAAACAGTAGGGGTAAATATTGGGTTGTCTCCCAACAAGCGCTTTTCCTTAATGCCTTTCTAGCAAGGCATGATGATTTCAATGATGCTCATATAAAAGATAGGAATTGAAACATAATGGAAGCATCATGAAGAATATGACTAGCACATTTAAGTCTAACCCACTTCCTATGCATAGGGATTTTGTGAGCAAACAATTTATGGGAGCAAGAATCAACTGGCATAGGAAGGTAAAACAAGCATAACTTCAAGATTTTCAAGATGTAGAGAGGAAACTTGATATTATTGCAATATGTAAGAGCACATGTTCCTCTCTCATAATAATTTTTAGTAGCATCATGAATGAATTCAACAATATAACCATCACATGAATCATTCTTCTCATTCATAGTAGTTGGAGCAGACTCAACAAAATAACTATCATGTGTGACATAATCCAATTGAAAATTAAAATCATGATGACAAGTTTCATGGTTATCATTATTATTTATAGCATACATGTCATCACAATAATCACAATAATCATCATAGATAGCAACTTTGTTCTCATAATCAATTGGAACCTCTTCCGAAATAGTGGAATCATTACTAAATAAAGTCATGACCTCTCCAAATCCACTTTCATAAATATTATAGGATTCAACACCCTGCAAAATAGTGGGACCATTAGTACCTAGAGTTGACACTCTTCCAAACCCACTTTTATCAACATAATCATCATAAATAGGAGGCATGCTATCATCATAATGAATTTGCTCATCAAAACTTGGGGGACAAAAATATCATCTTCATCAAACATAGCATCCCCAATATTGTAGCTTTGCATACCATTAGCAGATATTCAAGGAATTCATACTAACAACATTGCAATCATGCTCATCATTCAAAGATTTAGAGCCAAACATTTTGTAAACTTCTTCCTCTAACACTTGAGCACAATTTTCCTTTCCATCATTTTCACGAAAGATATTAAAAAGATGAAGCATATGAGCCAACCTCAATTCCATTTTATTGTAGTTTTATTTTATAGACTAAACTAGTGATAAAACAAGAAACTAAAAGATTCAATTGCAAGATCTAAAGATATACCTTCAAGCACTCACCTCCCCGGTAACAGCGGCAGAAAAGAGCTTGATGTCTACTACACAACCTTCTTCTTGTAGACATTGTTGGGTGAATTGTTTAGGTGCACTAGTTTGGCGAAGAGATGGTGATACAAGTGCCATATGGATGGTAGATATAGGTTTTTGTAATCTGAAAATATAAAAACAGCAAGGCAGCAAGTGGTAAAAGTGAGCAAAAACGGTATTGCAATGCTTCGAAATAAGGCCCAGGGTTCATACTTTCACTAGTGAAAGTTCTATCAACAATGATAACATAATTAGATCATACAGAAATTCCTCGACGTGCAACAAAGAGTCACTCCAAAGTCACTAATAGCGAAAAACAAATGAAGAGATTATTGTAGGGTACGAAACCACCTTAGTGTCACCCTAGAGTTCATACTATAATAACACCTTAAGACACACATCAACCAAAACCCTAATGTCACCTAGATACTCCAATGTCACCACAAGTATCCGCGGGTTTGATTATACGATATGCATCACACAATCGCAAATTCATCTATTCAAACCAACAAAAAGAACTTCAAAGCGTGCCTCAAAGTTTCTACCGGAGAGTCAAGACAAAAATGTGTGCCAACCCCTATGCATAAGTTCACAAGGTCACAGAACCCGCAAGTTGATCACCCAAACATACATCAAGTAGATTACGTGAATATCCGATTGTCACCACAGTTAAGCACATGCAAGACATACATCAAGTGTTCTCAAATCCTTAAAGACACAATCCAATAAGATAACTTCAAAGGGAAAACCCAATCCATTACAAGAAGGTAGAGGGGGAGAAACATCATAAGATCCAGATCGTGCCAAATCAAGAACACGAGAGAGAGAGAGAGAGAGAGAGAGAGAGATCAAACACATAGCTCCTGGTTCATACCCTCAGCCCCGAGGGTGAACTACTCCCTCCTCGTCATGGAGAGCGCCGGGGTGAATGAAGATGGCCACTGGTGATGATTCCACCCTCCGGCAAGGTGCCGGAACAGGGTCCTGATTGGTTTTTGGTGGCTACAGAGGCCTGCGGCGACGAAACTCCCAATCTAGATTTCTTTTCGGGGGTTTCTATATTTATAAGAATTTTTGGCATTAGTTTCAAGTCAGGGGGGTCCACGAGGAGTCCACAAGGTTGGAGGGCGTGCCCCAGTTTGTAGGGCGTGCCCTGCACCCTTGTGGAGGCCTCGTGGCTCTTCTCGCCCAATTCTTTTGCTTCGGGGGCTTCTTCTGGTCCATAAAAAATCGCCGTAAATTTTCAGGTCAATTGGACTCCGTTTGATATTCCTTTTCTGCAAAACTCAAAAACAAGGAAAAAAATAGAAACTGGCACTGGGCTCTAGGTTAATAGGTTAGTCCCAAAAATCATATAAAATAGGATATAAATTCATATAAAATATCCAAGATTGATTATATAATAGCATGGAACAAACAAAAATTATATATACGTTGGAGACGTATCAATGACCTATAGTGAGAGGTTAATTTGACCAACAAGGATGGTCATTTTTTTGGTTTGTGTTACTGATACGTCCATTTTGCATCATCTTTTCATAATGTTATATATATTGTTTTTATGTATAATAATGCCTTTTGGACTAATTATAATGCCTTTTCTCCCATAATATGCAAGGTTCACACAAAGAGGGAGAATACCGGCAGCTAGAATTCTGGACCTGAAAAAGCTACATCAGGCTACCTATTCTGCACAACTCCAAATGAGTTGAAACTTCACGGCGATTTTTTAGGGAATATATAAGAAATGTTGGAGCAAATAAGTACCAGAGGGGGCCCACCAGGTGTGCACAACCACCTGGCGTGCCAGGGAGCCCAAGCGCACCCTGGTGGGTTGTGCCCTCCTCGGCCCACCACCAGTGCCCCTCTTCTGGTATGTAAGTCATTTTGACCTAGAAAAACTAGGGAGAGGACTTTTGGGACGAAGCGCCGCCATCTCGAGCCGGAACTTGGGCAAGAGCACTTTTGCCCTCCGGCGGAGCGATTCCATCGGGGGAACTACCCTCCCGGAGGGGAAATCATCGTCATCATCATCACCAACAACTCTCCCATATTGGGGAGGACAATCTCCGTCAACATGTTCAATAGCACCATCTCCTCTCAAACCCTAGTTCATCCCTTGTGTTTAACCTTTGTACCGAAACTATAGATTGGTGCTTGTGGGTGACTAGTAGTGTTGATTACATCTTGTAGTTTATTACTATATGGTTTATTCTGTAGTAGATTATATGTTCAGATCCATTATGCTATTTAGTACCCCTGTGATCTTGAGCATGATTATCATTTGTGAGGAGTTACTTTTGTTCTTGAGGTCACGGGAGAAATCTTGTTGCAAGTAATCATGTGAATTTGATATGTGTTCGATATTTTGATGGTATGTATGTTGTGATTCCCTTAGTGGTGTCATGTGAACATCGACTACATGACACTTCACCATATTTGGGCCTAAGGGAATGCATTGTGGAGTAGCTATTAGATGATGGGTTGCGAGAGTGACAGAAGCTTAAACCCTAGTTTATGCGCTATTCAATAAGGGACTGATTTGGATCCAAAAGTTTAATGCTATGGTTTGAATTTATTATTAAAAGTTTTCTCGTATTTGCGGATGCTTTCGAGGGGGTTAATCATAAGTAGGAGGTTTGTTCAAATAAGAACAATAAGCACCAGTCCACCCACATATCAAATTATCAAAGTAGCGAACACAAATCAAACCAATATGATGAAAGTGACTAGATGAAATTCCTATGTACCATCAAGAACGCTTTGCTTATCATAAGAGACCGCTTTGGCCTTTCCTTTGCGTCAAAAGGATTGGGATACCTTGCTGCACTTTTGTTACCTTTATCGTTACCTCCTCGTTACAAATTATCTTGCTATCAAACTACTCGTTACTTGTAATTTCAGCGCTTGCAGAGAATATCTTGCTGAAAACTACTTGTCATTTCCTTCTGCTCCTTGTTGGGTTCGACACTCTTACTTATCGAAAGGACTATATATATATATAGTACGGGTCGAAGAGTGTGGGTGCAACATATACTACGCGTCATATAGGATAGTCACTCGCGTGTGACGCTTCCATCTTTGGGCCCGCGAGGTTGTCCTCCATCACTTTAACCCAACGAGAGAGGTTAATTTGACCAAAAAGGAGGTTTGTTTTTGGTTTGTGTTACAGTAGGAGTATATAGTGTGTGTCGAAGAGGGGGAGGGAGGGGGCAAGCACATACTACACACGCGTCATGGACCTCGCTCCGTTTGGGGACTTTTCGGTTTTCAAGGCAGGTGCCGCATCAAAGTCGTGCATATTGGGTATTGAAACATCACCAACACCTCTTTGGGCCACATACATATGGTGGTTTCACTGACTCACCTACGATGCTTCCCTCCATGGGCCCGCGAGGTCATCGTCCATCTAATTTGACCCAACAAGAGAGGTAAATTTGATGAACAAGCAGGATTATTTTCGGGTTGTGTTACGGTAGGAGTATATATTACGCGTCGAAGAGGGGAGGGGGACCAACATATACTACGCGTGATGAACCTCGCCTGGTGTGGGGACTTTAAGGTTTCCGAGGTTGCCACATTAAAGTTGTGCATATTAGGTATTCAAACATCACAACCACACATCTCCATACATATGCTTGGCCCATAGGCAAGCGATGTCGGTTGTCCTCTAGCACTCACTCACGGGTTATCGGCAAGACGCTTGGTCCAACTGTGTGCCCGCTTGGTCAATCACTTTGACCGACATCGGTAGAGGTTAATTTAACTTACAATTAGGAGGGGATACAATTTTGGTTCGCCTTATACGGTACAGGTCATGCTGCGAGATCACATAATATACTTTGAGCGCATGTGTATGCATGAATCCCTCCCACCGGATCAAAGTGGGGGTGGGGTGGGCGAGCACGCGACGCATCACGAACCTTGCTCTGTGTGGGGACTATGCGATTTTGGCGCATGCGCCTCCACAATGTTGTGCTTTGGGTATTCAAACATATGCATGCATCACACACATCCATACATATGTTTGGGGCACATGCATGTAGTGGTTGTCTTTGGAAACTCCGCCTCACTTGGTTATCATCGATAGCCTATATATTCGTGGTCTCACTTCGACTGACAACGAGAGAGGTTACCAGGGTGGATTCTTATTCTTCTGGTTCGTGTTACCGTATAGTCGCACATAGATCATGGTGAGATTCTAGACCTAGGTTTGAGCGCATGCGTACACATGAATCCCTCTCACCGGCTTGAGGTGGGGTGACATACGTACACACACACACACACACACACACACACACACACACATATATATATATATATATATATATATATATATATAGTGGATTTTTTAACACCCAATGACTATGCCAACCCTCTGGGTGGTAGTGCCACCCCATGTTATCTCTGTACAATGCATGCCTCGTGATTTGTGAGAACACTATGCTATCATCATTCCTCCATCACGATTTAGTTAATGAAGCATGATAATGATCACACTAATATGATTCTAGGAGAGTATGTGTCAGACTAGGGATATCAAAATGTGAGATGATGAATACTTAACCAAAAAGATTCCCTAATAGTATAAAAATACAATAACTTACTAACTTTCTATAATAGTACAAAAAAGTTGGTTTGTGATTAAAATATTTATTATCTAGAAGAAGTTCTCGATGAACTCAAAAAAGATTCCTAAAAAATAGATCCATGCGTATACACAGTACCAACATTTAATCTGGTTACTACTTAGTGGTAACGAACTCGTCTCAGTGATATTAGACAAAAACAGGACTAATCAATGGCAGGCCTAAAAGATGCTACACGAATCTCAAAGGCAGATCAGACGGAATCCAAAGGGGTGACAACGCCCCCAGGTGGCAAACACTATAATCATATATATACACTATACGCGTCGTGAATCCTTGCTCCGTGTGGGGACTTTCCGGTTCCAAAAGCATGGTGCCACATCAAAGTTGTGCATTGGGTATTCAAACTCCACATAAAACTTCCATACATATGTCTGGGCAACATGCACACGGGGGTTGTCTTCAGGAACTCCCTCGCGTGGTTATCGGCGACAAGCTAGCCCATTTGTGGGGCCGTGTCTGGACGTCCATCACTTTTACCCAACAAGAAGAAAGGTTATATGGCCAAGGTGATGATTCTTCTTGGTGAGTGTTACAATATGTCTTGGTGAGATGCCCCCTCCAAGTGACTCAAAGTGTGTGTGTGTGTGTGTGTGTGTTGGGGGCACTACTTCGCACTTCCTGAACCTCCGTGGAGACGGGGATGTTTGTTTAATTTGCGAGGCACATGTGCCACATCAAATTTGTGAATTGTGTATTTAAATATCACAACACACCATTTTCGCACACACACACTGAAAGCTCGAGGATGTCGCCTAGAGGAGGGGTGAATAGGCACTTTAAAATAATTATGGTTTAGGCTTGAACATATGCGGAATAAAACTAGCGTTTAATATGTCAAGCACAAAACCTAAAACAACTAGGCTCACCTATGTGCACCAACAACTTATGCTAAGCAAGATAAACAACTAAGTGATAGCAACATAAATAACATGTCATAGTATGGCCATCACAATGTAAAGTGCATAAGTAAAGGGCTCAGGTAAGAGACAACCAAGGCACGCAGAGACGACACTCCATCCCGAAGTTCGCACCCTTGCAGATCCTAATCTCTGTTTGGAGCGGTGTGAAGGCACAATGCTCCTCATGAAGCCACTAGGGCCACCGTAATCTCCTCACGCCCATGCACAATGCAAGATGACGTGACTCCGCTAAGGGACGCTAGAATAATCCACCTTGGTCATACAAGCTCTCTCTTATTGTTGGTCAAAGTGATGGCCGCCCATGCGACCCTAGAGATGGGCTAGCTCGCCAATAATCACGCAAGTAGCTAGTCCCAGAAGACAACCACTGCCTGCGTGTGGCCCAAACATTTGTATGCAGAGGTGTGTTTGAATACACAATGGAACAACTTTGATGTGGCATCGTGTATTCGAACCAGAAATCCCCACACAAAGTGAGGGTTAGTTGACGATGCATATGTATGTCACACCACACTTCAAGCTGATGACAGGGATTCATGCATTCATGCATGCATACAATATGCGCTCAAACTTAATTAGGTTTGAATCTCACCATGACCTATACTACAATAACACAAACCAAAGGAAGAGCCGCCATGGTAACCTATCTTCTTGTCGGTCAAGGTGATCATGGATGTCCACGCAGGCCCATGAAAATATAGGCTTATCGCCGATAAACACAAAAGGGAGTGTACCATTCGAAGACAACCACTACATGCATATGTATGGAGATGCGTGCATGCATGTTTGAATACCATTTCACAACATTGATGTGGTGCGTGCGTCGAAAATCGTACAGAACCCACACAAAGTGGGATCGGTTCATGACATGTCGTACTATAAGCCACTTCGACTCGATGGGAGGGATTCATGCGTACACATGCATGTGTGTGATCAAACTGTATCATTTCCTCCTAGAGCATGACCTATATACATACCGTATTACAAACAAAAAAATAAGCCCCTCCTAAGTATAATTAACCTCTCTTGTTCTCAGGAAAAGTAGTGATCGAACAAGTGGGCCCATAGATGGAAAGAATCGATATTGCTGATAACTGCTTAAGTGGGTGCGAGAGGACGGCCACCATCGCTTTGCATGTGGGCCAAACATATGTTGAATGCCCAAAATGCACAACTTTGATGTGGCACATGCCTCGAAAACCGTAAAGTCCCCACACAGAGCGAGGTTCATGAAGTGTACTACATATGATGGCCCCCTTCCCCCTCTTCGACGCGTACTATATGCTCCTACCATAGTACAACCCAAAAAGAATCCTCCTTGATGGTGAAATTAATTAAACTCTCCCAATGTAGGTCAAAGTTATGCATGCATCGACGATGACCTCATGGGCCCACAGATGGAAGCGTCACACCTGAGTGTCCTAGGATAACCATCGCCTGCATGCATGTGGCACAAAGAGGTGTTGTGTGATGTTTGAATAGCCGATTTCACAACTTCGATGTGGCATGTGCTGATGTCTGCTAGACTATGTCGGTATTTCCCCAAAGAGGAAGGGATCATACATCACAGCGACGGTAGGTATTTCCCTTAGAGATGAGATCAAGGTTATCGAACCAGTAGGAGAACCAAGCAAAAATACGTAAACAACACCTGAAAACAAATAACAAATACTCGCAACCCGACATGTTAAAGGGGTTGTCAATCCCTTTCGGGCAACGGCGCCAGAAATTGGCAAACAGACGTGAGAGAGTTGTAATAATTTGATAGATCGAATGCCAAATAAAATAAAGTGCAGCAAGGTATTTTTGTATTTTTGGTTTAATATATCTGAAAATAAAAGCAAATAAAATAGATTGCAAAGGAAAATATATTAAAGAAGAGACCAGGGGGGCGTAGATTTCACTAGTGGCTTCTCTCGAGAAAAATAGCAAACGGTGGGTAAACAAATTACTGTTGGGCAATTGATAGAACTTCAAATAATCATGACGATATCCAGGCAGTGATCATTATATAGGCATCGCGTCCAAAATTAGTAGACCGACTCCTGCCTGCATCTATTACTATTACTCCACACATCAAACGCTATCCAGCATGCATCTAGTGTATTAAGTTCATGGAAAAAAACGGAGTAATGCAATAAGAATGATGACATGATGTAGACAAGATCTATTTAAGTAGAAATAGACCCCATATTGTTATCCTTAATGGCAGCGACACGTACGCGTCGGTTCCCCTTCTGTCACTGGGATCAAGCACCGTAAGATCGAACCCATCACAAAGCACCTCTTTCCATTGCAAGATAAATAGATCGAGTTGGCCAAACGAAGCCCCAAATATCAGAGAAGAAATACTAGGCTATAAGCAATCATGCATATAAGAGATCAAGAAGACTCAAATAAGTTTCATTGATAAAAAGATAGACCTGATCATAGACTCAAAGTTCATCCGATCCCAACAAACATACCGCAAAAAGAGTTACATCATATGGATCTCCAAGAGACCATTGTATTGAGAATCAAATGAGAAAGAGGAAGCCATCTAGCAACTAACTACGGACCCGTAGGTCTATAAAAGACTACTCACGCATCATCACAGAGGCACCAATGGACAAGATGAATCCTTCCGTGATGGTGTCTAGATTGGATCTGGTGGTTCTGGAACTTGCGGCGGCTCGAATGGATTTTCGTCGACTCCCGTAGGGTTTCTGGAATATTGGGGTATTTATAGAGTAAAGAGGCGGTCCGGGGGGCACCCGAGGTGGGCACAACCCACCAGGGCACGCCTGGGCCTCCAGGCGCGCCCTGGTGGGTTGTGCTCCCGTCAGAGCAGCCCCCAGGTGCTTCTTCAGCCCACTGGATGTCTTCTAGTCCAAAAAAAATCCACAAAAAGTTTCGCCGTGTTTTGACTCTGTTTGGTATCGATTTCCTACAATGTACAAAACCTGTAAAAAAACAGCAACTCGCACTTGTCACTATGTCAATAGATTAGTACCAAAAAATTATATAAAATGACTATAAAATGACTATAAAATGATTATAAAACATACAAGAATGATAATATAACAGCATGGTACAATAAAAAATTATAGATACGTTGGAAACGTATCATGTGCCTCAGAAACCGAAAAGTCACGACACTAAGTGAGGTGTTCTTGTTCACGGACGCATACGTATAGTATATGCTAGTCCCCTCCCACCTCTTCGTCGCGTACTATATACTCCCACCATAACACAAACAAAAATGATTCTACCTTGATGGTCAAATTAACCTCTCTGCCGACTGTTGGTCAAAGTGATGGACGATGACCTCGCGGGCCCATAGAAAGCGTCACACGCGAGCGAGTGTCGTGTAGGACAACCACCAACTGTGTGTGGCCAAAAACATGTATGTATGAAAGAGTCGTGTAATGCTTTAAATAATGAATTCACGACTTTGATGTGGCACCTGCCTCACAAAACGGCCAACCCACATGGTGGCTCATGACTCGTATATTGTACTGCCAGCCACCCCCACCCCCTAAACGCACACAGACACAAACGTGCGCACACACACACACACACACACACACACACACACACACACACACACACACACACACACACACTGTCGGCGTTATGGGAACGGGGGTCCCCAGACTTGCCTGCTTGCACCCATGGCTTGGCTAAGTCAGCAGGCCGTACGACCCATCTTCATCAACAAGGCATCCAAGACCCTCGCGAGGGGCGAAGCCTCACAAGGCAGACGATGCAAGACCTCCTTAGGAGTGGCCTAGCCAGGCAGGCTCACGAGGATCAGAGATATCAAGGCGGGGCGAACCTCACGAGGCCCTCGTGACGTGAGCCATGACGATTGGCGCCAGTGGGCGCCAGCGGGCACAGTGTCCTTGTTTCCTCTTTAGTGCTAAGGAGGCGAGCACATGAGAGGAGTGCCGAGGCATCGGGCAAAGGTTGCCATATCGATGCAATGAGACCAAGACCAGAAGGACGGCAGGACGGAGGTCATCGTGGAGCCCAAGACGGCGTCACCACCAGAGCCTTTCGCAGGCGAAGACCACTTTTGTTAGGATAGCTTGTACTAGTTGTCCCCCTTCAAATTCGCCCGCTGTTTTTGGCTCCCTTCCTGCTCAATATTTGGGGAGAGGACCAGGGCCTATATAAGTAGAGCTAGCCACCACGATAGAGGGGAGAGTTCTCATTCGCCAGTTCACCGAGCACAAGAACACCTCAACCTCAGGAGGCTGTTCTTCCCTTTGTACTGTTCATCATTAGCCCAAGAGGCAATCCACCACCACCACACTGGAGTAGGGTATTACACCACAACAGTGGCCCGAACCAGTATAAATCTCATGTCTTTCTGTGTTGCGAGTTCATCGAGTTCGTCCGCGAGATCTTAGCGAGCTAGGGCGTGGATCGGTAGGAGGGAAAGAGTTCACGCGCATCCCAGAGTTTGAACCTTAAGGGTTTGCCAAAACCCCACATCTGACATTTGGCGCGCCAGGTAGGGGTGCGCCGTAGCTCCTCTCCACCAGCCTGCGCCCCGCGCCACCGCACTTCGCCCCCATGGCAGGTGCCCCGCCATCCACCTCTGCGGCCGACATCGACAGCAGGGCATCTGGGTACCGAGCCTTGGCCCCCGCCCTATAGTGGGTGCGGTGGCCGACCAAGTTCAAGCCAGAGATGCCGCCGCGTTACGACGACGCGGCAGACCCGTCGCCGTTCCTGCTAGAATACGAGGAGGCTGTCCTCGAGGCCAGAGGCGACAACAAGATCATGGCCAACTGGTTCCCCGTGGCCCTCGCCGGCGAGTCGTGCGCCTGGCTGCTCAACCTCCCCGGGTCCATGGTGGCGTCCTGGGGGGAGCTCCGCGACCTCTTCGCTGCCTGCTACGCGGTGCCGGCGCACCATGCAGTCGCAGCCCTGCTGGGCGGCTCTCAAGCACCGCCTTCAGATCGCGACGTCTGCCGCTCCTCCCTCGATCGGGCCACCTCCAGCGCCTGTGGCTCACGGGTTGGGCTGCGCCAGAGGCCGACCTCACTTTCGGCTCAGAAGACCACCCCGACTCCACCGCCGGCTCGGGCATGCTCCCAATGCTCTGCACGCCCACCGTCTGTAATGTGGCCGTTACCAAGACCCTCATCGATGGTGCTGCCGGCCTCAACTTGCTCTCCGTAGAAGCCTTCAGCCTTCTTCACGTGTCGCTCGAGCGGCTCAGCCTTAGCAAGCCCTTCTCAGGAGTTGGTTGTGGAGTTGCCCACTCTCTGGGGCAGATCCGCCTCCCCGTCACCTTTGGCACACGCCACAACTACCGCACCGAGTTGGTGGACTTCGATATCGCCCGCATCGGTCTCTCGTACAACGCCATCCTCGGGTACCCAGCTCTCGCTCAGTTCATGGCGGCGACTCACCCGGCCTACAACCTCATGAAGATGCCAGGGAGTAAGGGCGGCCTCACCATCAAGGGGGACACTAAGGAGGTCGTGACGGCACTCAGGCTTGCCTTCAAGACCGCGGTGGTAGCACAGCCCGCCGACGCCGGTACCCCTGAGGCCAAGGAGGCCGCGCCTACCAAGAAGAAGAAGCTGTTCATCGAAGACAAGGCGGAAACCAAGCAGGTGCCAGTCAACGAGGACGGGTCTTCGGGAGCCACCTTTACCATAGGCGCCGGCCTTGACCCGGGTCAAGAGGAGGCCTTGGTGAGGTTCTGGCGCGCGAACAAGGAGATATTCGCGTGGGAGCCCAATCAGCTGGTAGGGGTCCTGAGGGAGGGGATTCAGCATCATCTGAGGGTATGCCCCAACATATGCCCCGTGAAGCATCGAGCGAGACGGCAGTCCCCTGAGAAGAAGGCCTTCATCGTCCAGGATACACGCAAGCTGGAGGGGGCAGGTGCCATTCGAGAAGTTCGATATCCCGAATGGCTGGCGAACCCCGTCGTAGTGCCGAAGAAAGGCGGGAAGGAACAGATGTGCGTCGACTTCACCAACCTTAATAAAGCCTGCCCCCAAGATCCATTCCTGCTCCCGCGCATCGACCAGATCGACAACTCCACCACTGAGTGCGACATGCTGTGCTTCCTGGATGCATTCTCAGGGTATCATCAGATCAAGATGGCGGTGGAAGATGTGGGGAAGACAGCCTTCCTGACACCATGTGGGGTGTACTGCTACACTTGCATGACCTTCGGGCTGCGCAACGCAGGCGTGACTTTTCAGCGGCTGATGCACATCGCCCTGGGGCGGTAGCTCAGGAGAAACACAGAGGCCTACGTCCATGACATAGTGGTAAAGTCTCGCGAGGCGAGGACATTGATTCAAGATTTGGAGGAGACCTTCGAGAGCCTGCGCCAAGTGAACTCGAGGCTTAACCCGGAGAAGTGCGTGTTCGGTGTCCCCTCCGGCAAGCTGCTATGATTCCTCGTATCCCACAAAGGGATCGAGGCGAACCTGGAGAAGATCAAGGCCATCAAGGACATTAGCCCACCACAAACCCTCAAAGAGATGCAGAAGCTAGCAAGGCGGGTGACCGCATTGGGGCGTTTCGTCTCCAAATTGGGAGAGTGCGCCTTACCCTTCTTCAAGCTCATGAAGAAGAAGGGCCTATTCGAGTGGACCCCAGAGGCCAACCAGGCCTTCCAAGACCTCAAGAAATACCTTACCAGCCCTCCGGTGATGGTGGCACCACGGCCCCTCGAGCCCCTAGTACTCTACCTTGCCGCCACCCCGTACTCCGCAAGCTCGCGCTGGTGATGGTTCGGGAGGAGCGCCAAGCCAAGGGCGCGCTGCACCAAGCCGGGGATAAAGAGGCGCAGGGTCAAGAAGGCGCAGCAAAGGCCTCAGCGGCAGAAGACCAAGCTCGACAGGACAACGCCGCAGAAACTCCTGAAGACATTCAGGTCTCAGGAACCCCTCCACCTCAGGAGATGCCCCAATCTCCGCAGGACCCAGGCCTCGACAGTGTGCCAGCCCTCGTCGAACACTCGGTGTATTTCGTCAGCACCGTGCTGCGGGACACGAGGGCACGTTACCCCATGCCTCAGAAACTCCTGCTCGCACTCTTGGTGGCCTCACGCAAGCTGCGACACTACTTCCAGGGCCACCCCATCAAGGTCCTCTCAGCCTACCCATTGGAAAGGGTGCTCAGAAGCCCCAACTCAGCTGGAAGGGTCGCTGGGTGGAACATTGAGCTGCAAGCATTCCAATTGGAGTTCAGCACTACTAGGGTCATCAAGGGGGCCGCGCTTGCTGATTTTGTGGCAGAATGGACGGATGCCCCGACACTTGAGGAAGGCTAAGACCGGTCCACCTCACGAGGGAGCAAGGCTCCAGACGGCTGGGTCATGCACTTCGATGGCGCCTTCACAAGACCAGTATGCTGGGCCGGAGCAAAGGCTCATCTCGCCCACTCAGGACAAGCTCTACTACGTCGTGCAACTCTACTTTCAGCACGGCGAGAAGGTCTCCAACAATATCGCAGAATACGAAGGCCCCATAGCTGGCCTGAAGGCTGCGACAACTCCAGGGGTGAAGCGCCTTACCGTCAGAGGCGACTCGCATCTCCTCGTCAACTTCTCCAACAAGGTATACGAGCCAAAGGAAGAGCATATGGAGGCATACCTCGCGGAGTTGCGCAAGATGGAAAAGCAGTTCTGAGGCCTGGAGCTGCAGCACGTGCCCCGAGGTACGAACAAGGAAGCCGACGACATCGCCAGGAGAGCATCCAAGCGGCAGCCGCAAGAGCCCGGTGTCTTTGAGGAGCGGCTCTTCAAGCCATCAGCTACACCACCACTTTCAAGCACAACTCAACCTCGGGAGGAGCTCCACAGCCTCCAGCCATGGGAGCCCCAGCCTGTGGCCCACCTCAGGAGCTCGGCTGCTCTTGGCGCTCGAGCCCCAGGAGGAATGCTGGATCAAGGAATTCAAGGAGTACCTGATGCAAGGGACGCTGCTGGAGAAGGAAGAGGACGTAGAGTGCGTGGCCCGGCAGGCTACGGCATACTGTGTCCAAGACGGCGAGTTGTACAGGAAACGACCGAACGATGTCACGTTGCGCTGCATCTCCAGCGATCAAGGAAGGGAGTTGCTGGTTGACATACACGGAGGGGACTGCGGGCACCATTCGTCGTCACGGACCCTCGTCAGCAAGGTGTTCTGCAGTGGATTCTACTGGCCTACGGCACTCAACGACGCGGCCGAGCTGGTGAAGTCCTGCGAGGCTTGCCAATTCCACGCCAAGCAAATTCACCAGCCCGCTCAGGGCCTCCAGACCATTCCGCTCACGTGGCCGTTCGCGGTATGGGGGCTGGACATCTTAGGCCCGTTCCCTTGGGCGCCAGGGGGCTACCGCTATCTCTATGTCGTTGTCGCCAAGTTCACCAAGTGGGCGGAAGTGGAAGCCGTCCGAACCATCCTGGCCGGCTCTGCTGTCAAGTTCATCAAGGGCCTCGTGAGCCGCTTCGAAGTCCCCAAGCGCATCATCACAGATAACGGCTCACAATTTACTAGTGACCTCTTCAAAACCTACTGTGCTAACCTTGGAACACAGATCTGCTACGCTTCGGTAGCGCACCCCAGGAGCAATTGTAAGGCCGAACGCGCCAACGCGGAGGTCCTAAGGGGCCTCAAGACCAGGACCTTCAAGAAGAAGCTGGAGGCCTGCGGCAGGGCTGGCACGACGAAGCTCCGATCCGTCAGTGGTCCATCCGCACCACCGCCACCAAGCCAACGGGCGAGACTCCATTCTTCCTTGTCTACGGAGCTGAAGCAGTCCTTCTTCACGAGGTCAAGCATCGCTCCGCACTGTTCCTGGCGTTCGACGAAACGCAGCAGGATGCCACGCGGGGGATGGATCTCGTGCTGGGGGAGGAACAGCGTCGTGAAGCTGCATTGAGGGTGGAAAGGTACCAACAAGCGCTGCGGCGATACCACTGCCGCAACGACCGCTCCAGGACGCTCGAGGTGGGCGACCTCGTCCTGAGGCGGGTCCTCTCCAGGGAAGGGCTGCAAAAGCTCTCGCCCATGTGGGACGGCCCATTCAGGGTCGTCCATGTCTCTAGGCCCAGTGCAGCGCGCCTGGAGACGCAGGACGGGATGCCCATCCAGAACGCCTGGAACATCTAGCACCTCCGTAAGTTCTACCCATGAAGCAAGGCCCAGAGCCTGTGAAGAAAGCCCAGAGCCTGTAAAGAAGGCCCGGTGCCTATGAAGAATCGCCGCCCGTGACACTCTCATGTAATAATGAGTTGGGGCTGTACACGCCCAGGAGTCTCAGGGGTGCCGGCCTCAGGCCCTGGGGCTCCCGCCCACGCCTAGTGGCAGCACTTAGCTCCGCACCGGTGAGAAGACTTGAAGACTAGACTAGGTGCCGGACGTGGACTTTCATTTGCTTTCCGTGGTTGGCTCACTTTTTCTTTAATCGAAGTTTGCCTTATCCTTGTTGATTCGGTTCCCTCGCCTCTTACTACATTTTCCGGCTCTGGTTCGCTCGTGTTCTCTTTCTCGCATACCTCGCGAGGGGCTAGGCAGGTGCCCTCGTGAGCATTTCTCTCTCCTCTGCCTTCTCGCAAGCCATCCTCGTGCGAACCCAAAAACTGGCGCATCTCTCCTAGCCCGTGCCCCTCAGGTACCGTGATGCAAAGCGCCAGGTCAAGGCTCGGGTGAGCGGCGAACCTCTTAGCGCACCTTCTAATGTAAGGAGGAGGGTGCCCCGAACTCACCAGGTTAAGTTATCTTTGCACAAGATGGCCATACAGCACTGAAACAACAAGCATAGCGTAATGGTTGATATGTTATTTTTTGATACATGCCCCTCTGGGCCCAAGCCGGATTCATTTCAATGCAGGAAGGGAAAAGGAAACATAACAAAAGCGGCGCTCGCCCTGCAGCAGCCGACGGGGGCAGGGTCACGGCGATGTCTCGGGTCTAATCGGACCCCTCTTCGCACTTCACCTTCGAAGCAGGCGCGGCGACGTGGCGGGTGATCAAGGCCGCCGCTGCTAACTGTTGCCAAGGGAGGAGTCACCATAGCCAGACGAGACGCGGCCGGCGGGTTCATCCCCCTCCTCATCCCGACCATCGCCAAGGTCGAGTACCTCCTCACCGTCGTTCACCTCGGGGCAGCATCCGGCACGACGACCGTCTTCCCCGAACACCCTCACGAAGAGGGTCGCGTCGCCATCGAACTTGAAGTGGAGGGTGCACCGCTTTGCCGCTGCTGCCTTGGCAAACGCGTCGCCAACCGCGGGCCAGAGATATGTTGCCCGCGACGTAGACCTCGACAGCGACCCAAGAAGCCCGGCTGCAGCAACCGTCCTCCTGCAACCAAAGCACGCCGGGACCGGAAGCCGGCAGCTCGCCCACGAAGAAGCGAGGGAGCTGGAGCTAGTTGCCGGCTGGATTATTCGACCAGACAACAAACTCCGGCAACACGTCTGTCGCATGGAACCGCGGTCGGGGGGGGGGGGGGGGTAGCGCAACCACGGCGCGCCTTTTTTCGTTGACAGGACTGTCGAGACCAGAACGACTCCTGCCACGCATCTCGGCGCTGCCCCGGGAGCCGGGGGCCACGGCGGGGGTCGTAGCATGCTTGCGGGGACGGCCACGTCCTCGCTTGGGCGCCGGGGAGCCGGGCCCCTCCCGAGGGGCCTTGCCCTTCTCCGCAGCAGAGAACCTCTTCGACGACGCCATTGCAACTGGCGGTGGAGCGAGGAGGAAGAAGAAAACAAGCAAGGAAGAGATGGGACAAGGGGGCTCCGCCCCCTCCCCATTTATAGGAAAATAAGGCCAACCGGCGCCTCCCACGATCGCAGGTAATGATGGTTTTCCTTGCATGTCGCAGGGACTTGTCAAGTCGTGCAGTTGCCAAGGCAGCGTGGGGAAGCGGAGACGCCCACGTCCAATCAACCGCCACACGTCAATCGAGGCGCGAGCTTGGGGTTCGCGGGCGCCCAGATTTGACCTTTGGCTTCGCCACAAGCAAAGCCTGCGCACCTTGGGCCCGGGGCTATTGTCATGCTCGTGAACGGGCTCCCAGACTTGTTCGCATGTGGCCCACGGCATGGCTAAGTCAGCAGGCCGTACAGCCCATCTTCATCAACAAGGCATCCAAGACCATCGCGAAGGGCCAAGCCTCGCGAGGCAGATGACGCAAGACCTCCTCAGGAGTGGCCTAGCCAGGCAGGCTCACGAGGATCAAAGATATCAAGACAGGGCGAACCTCACGATGCCCTCGTGATGTGAGCCATGACGATCAGCGCCAGGCGGGCGCCTGCGGGTGCAGCGTCCTTGTTTCCTCTTTGGTGCTAAGGAGGTGAGCACAGGTGAGGAGTACCGAGGCATCGGGCAAAGGTTGCCATATCGGTGCAACAAGACCAGGACCAGAAGGACAGCAGGACGGAGGTCATCGTGGAGCCCAAGACGGTGTCACCACCAGAGCCTTTCGCAGGCGAAGACCACTTTTGTCACGATAGCTTGTATTAGCTGTCCCCTTCAAATTCGCCTGCCGTTGTTGGCTCCCTTCCCGCTCAATATTTGGGGAGAGGACCAGGCCTATATAAGTAGAGCTAGCCACCACGGTAGAGGGAAGAGTTCTCATCCGCCAGTTCACCGAGCACAAGAACACCTGAACCTCAGGAGGCTATTCTTCCCTTTGTACTGTTCATCATCAGCCCAAGAGGCAATCCACCACCACCACATTGGAGTAGGGTATTACACCACAACGGTGGCCCGAACCAGTATAAATCTCGTGTCTTTCTGGGTTGCGAGTTCGTCGAGTTCATCCGCGAGATCTTAGCGAGCTAGGGCATGGATCGGTAGGAGAGAAATACTTCGCGCGCACCCTAGAGTTCGAACCTTAAGGGTTTGCCGGAACCCCACATCCGACACACAGACACACATACCGCGCATCCACCACAACTATGATGCATGTTAAATTATCCGACGGTGAACATATGTTACCAAAGGAGTAACATTTTAGTTTTGAAAAAAATAGAGATCATTAGACGTTTTAGTACATTGATTGATTTTCTAGGGGTATAATGTGCAAAAATCAAATTTGAGCTACATGCACATGTGACAGTGCACCTAAATGGATTGCAAAAACACATGTGTCTCACTGGCTGCATGTTTACTCTCCGTCCAAGAAATTTCAAACATTGAGTGTTGGTGGGAAACGACACCTATGGGATCACAAGAATCCCTACTACGGTTGCCGGGGCGCGGGGTTGTGAGAAGAGCAGGATTAACAGGCAGCACAAGGATCGTTTACCCAGGTTCGGGCCGCGAGGATGCGTAAAACCCTAGTCCTGCTTTGGTGGGTGTATTGAGTGTTCTTGAGCTCTCGAACTAGCTATGGCGGCTGTAAAGTTCCAAAGAGCCGAATCCCCCTCCAGTATGCCATGGGCCTCCTTTTGTAGTCAAAAGGGGCTGCCACAGTGGCACACAGGAGGTGGAAATGCCTACAATACTATGATCTTATCGCATGTATTACAGGACAAGACACATTTAATGTGTCACTTAGGTGTCCCCTAGCTTTATCGGGGACGGGAGCGAGGCCCATCCCGTACGTCGCCGCTCCTATTCGCTTTGACACGCGCCCTGGCCAGCGATGCATGCGACACTATGAAGGCAGGCAGGCAGCTGAGGTGGCGCGGTGGTAGGGTCTTCACGAAGATCTGCAGGCCACCATGCAGGTGCTTGCTGAGTTGGCGTAGAGGCCGCCCGCCGCCACGCAGGTGCCTGCGCAGCTGGTTGAGCTAGTAGCTGCTTGGGGACGGCGGTGGAGTATTGGTCGATGCGGGCCTGGTTGTGGCCCCGCTGACGCCCTCGGCAAGGGCCTTGCCGAGGGCCCGGCAA
Organism: Aegilops bicornis; assembly: GCA_021605145.1. Classification (NCBI taxonomy): domain Eukaryota; kingdom Viridiplantae; phylum Streptophyta; class Magnoliopsida; order Poales; family Poaceae; genus Aegilops; species Aegilops bicornis. Next base: position 298,520,861 of record CM038670.1, on the reverse strand, counting down.
GGGCCTTGCCGGGGGCCCGGCAAGGGTCTTGCCGTGGCGTTGCAGTCGTCCCCGGCAAGGGTCTTGTGGATCTCCTCGGCAAGGATCCCGTCGAGGGTCGTCGTCTTCTGTTTCTCATTTGATCTTATATCTCTATGGTCTTGACAAAGATTTGCATGCTACCACAGAGGTGCCTCCCGAGCCCTAGTTCCTATGTGGTTGGTTGAGTTGGAACCCGTGGGCTCAAGGGTGGCTCGCTCTGTTAGCATCGGGCAAGTTGCCCCAACAAGGTTCTTGCCGGGGCCGTGGAGGCCTGCCCAGGCAAGGATCTTGCCGAGGGAGTCCACCTCGCCCTCTCGCTCTTTGCCTTGGCCATCTTGTGCTTCGGATTCTCTCCGGCTTCCCTCCCCTGCTCTGGTTAGTGTGGCTGTGGGCGCGGCTCCGGCTTCCCTGTCGGATGTGGGGTTCCGGCTTCCCTCCACCTGCCAGACAGGATGCCGACTCTGACTTCGACGGACCTCGCTGCCCCTTCCTCGGCCACGCGCCCTGCCGAGGGTCTTCCTCGCCAAGCTCTCGATCGGTGCACTCCCCGTCGTCTCCTTGGGCGGCTGGCATAGGAGGGCCGGAGAAGGCGAAGAAGGCGAGCGGTGGCCGTCAACTCGGAGTACACGGGCACCGACGCCTTCATTGCGTATTGTCGGGCCATTGCCTCATCTTCCAGCCCCTCCGCCGGCACCGGGATGCTCTCTTGGCGCCTTCTGCTGCTCGCACCTCGCCTAGGCGCTCCTTTCGCCCTCTTGTTGTCTTGTTTCACCTTCTGAGGAGAGGGACAAGAAAGGGATTACGGGCACCTTATCTCTTTTTAGTTTGTAAGTCTGCGAGCACTTGTTAATTTTTAGACTTGTAATCCCCTTGCTCATGTTTTTTTATTCCGTACGAACTGTACATGTATGGGACGTTTTTAATGAAAAAGGGTGTTTGCCGGGATCTTTGTGCATGAGCGAGGCCCATGCCAAGGACGAATCCTTGTTATTTCTAAGGTAAACATTTCTCGCCCGGCAATAGGCCTTGCCGTCCCCCCGCTTTGGTCAACCATTCTCACGCTCTTGGCGGAGGCAGGGGCGAAGCAGGGTTAGGCCCCTCGTTCATTTCTCTTGCCACCGCGACTACGACCAAGTTCCGACCCAGGGGATAGCTCTTGGGTACGGGAAAAGGGGAACACGGTGGCTTTAAGAATAAAAACGAGGTTTCATATGTCCCAGTTCCATACGGAAATGCATAACAGGGGACAAAAGACATCTGAATCCGCAGCCCCCGGCAACCTTGGCTTGCCGTGGTTGGATCCTTGTGTCTTCAGCCCCCGGCGATCCTGGCTTGCCGGGGCCGGAGCGCCGGTCCATCCTCTTTCTCCCAAGAGGCTCAAGAGACATGTCCACGTGCCCTGTGAACCAAAGAGGACAGAAAGATGCACACTCGACCTCTAGGCTAGGGGTTAGTCGCCGCTAAGCAATATCAACCCTAACCGAGGAAGAAACTTAACCTAGCATGCATGCTATAACTTAGGGCGCCAATGCTTCGTTTATTTATGCTCAGGGTATGCACCTGGCTTTGTACAGAGGGTTACATGACTTGCCGGCAAAGCTTGTACAAAAGGTGGCTTGCCGGGAGGCCCGACGAGCCGCGCCTTATGGGTTAAACTTGCGAAGATGCTCGATGTTCCAGGAGTTGCTCATCGACAACATCTTCGGTCTCCGTATGACTGCGCCGGCACCGTGACTCGTATTACCCAGTAAGGGCCTTCCCACTTTGACGCCAACTTGTTGGAATTCTTGGTCGACCGAACGCCGCCAAGAACAAGGTCGCCTTCCTCAAAGTTTCGCATGGACCTTGCTGCTATGGTAGCGGCGCATAGGCGTCTTGGTAGCGTCTTTGCTCTCACCGCTCAAGACGATCTTCCTCAAGGAGCGTTGCGCCATCTTGTCGCAACTGCTCTTACTCAAGCTCATCATAAGCGAGCACTCGAGGTGACCCGTATACACTACAAAAAAATACACTTCCGTGATGATACGTGTTTGTCACAGTAGGTCGCGTATTTTGTCATGCATGTACATCCATGACAAATTTATGACACAATCAAGATAGTCATACATGTGCTGTCGTAGAAGTGTTCCATGACATTACCAAAATTATCATCACGGAAGTGTCCACTTCCATGACGATAAATCGTAAGGCCACGAAGTGCTTTCGTCAAGGGTGACCGACACGTGGCATCCACCATAATGGAACACCGTTAAGCTATCGGGTCGGGTTTTGGATCCGATAACCCGTTAATGTACCCGACCAATGGGAAATTTCCATGTGTAAAATTCTTATTGGCCGGACGAAACACGTGTCAGCTCGTCAGTGGGTCAGATAGGCGCCTATGATATGTCGACACGTGCCATGGCCGACCACTGGCCCATTTAGCTTACAAAGCCGGCCTATCTGAGTTGGTCAAAAGTTAACGGGCTGGCCCATGAAAATCCTGTTAACGGTCTCTTCGCAAATAGCCCATTTTACGGCCCGTTAACTCACGGCCCGTTGGGCACTAAAGGAAATCGGCCCAACAACGTCATGTGGGCCGTCAAATATAACACCAACCCATTTCACTTTCAGCCCATGTATGGCCCATGACGTCTTTCGGCCCATATGAGGCCTTCGTATCTTTTGGCCCTTTACAGGCCCACGGTGACTCTAGTCCATAATGAACAGTAATTTTCGTTGTACCCGTTAACGGCCCGTGATTTACATGGGCCGTTTCCAGCCCATGTTAGCTTTCGGCCTATTGACGGCCCATACGTTCTTGGGCTCCTTTTCGGCCCTCGATTACTTCCGGCCCGTTACTGGCCTGTTCCCCTAATGGGCCAAATTCGGCCCATGGCAAGAGTCGGCCCATTACTGGCATGTTCCCCAAATGGGCTAAATTCGTCCCATGGCAAGAGTCGGCCCGTTACTGGCCTGTTAACCTAATGGGCCAAATTCGGCCCATGGCAAGAGTCGGCCCGTTTCTGGCCAGCCCGTCCTATATTCTGGCCCATTAACGACCCGTTATGCCTGTGACAAAATTAAGCTTTTGAAGTCCCACGGCCTATTAACAGCCCGTTACCATGCTGGGCCGATACCAATTACGCCTAATTACGACCCATGTAGACCCATTTATCCGATGGCCCGAGGCCCACCGATTACAGGCCCATTTAGCGACGGCCCATAGGAGACCCATGGAACCTACGGCCCGTATATGGCCCATGGGTAGTTGCGGCCACTAGCAAACTAGGGAAAAAGAAGAATAGGAAATAAATAAGGCCGAAACTAACGCTAGGCTATTAAGGCGATTGCAGATTACATCCACTCGGCATCAAAGATCGCCACCAAAGGCAAATATAGGGAACACCCTACACTATACAAAAAATGGCTTGTTTTTTTTCTTTCAGCCCGTGGCTGCACAATAAGAATAAAATTTTTATAGCACCAAAAAAAAATAAAACTATATAAAAAAGAAGGTTGGCATAAAACTTAACAGTCTAGCGTATAAATGCACCACCGTAAGTTCGTAAGCTTCGGTTCATTTGACCGACTGCTTACGTTTTCATGCTGTATTGTCCGATGGAGCACCATAACCCACGCCTTCATTTCCCCTAGGCTCCTGAACAACATAGCAAATGTCTGATAGTCTGGTTTCAAAACAATGCATATCTTAACGACATTGAGCAATGTTTCTCCTTGTTTCACAAAGGGCCTCTGTTAGGGAATGGACTTGTGTCTGGAGCGCAGATACATCATTGCTTTGAGCTTGCATATCTTGATCATGAGGCAGTTTGGACGATATTGCCTTAACAACCAACCCAAGATACGCAGAACGTGCTTTTGGCAATCGTTAGTGGACAGTATCGACCACCGCAGCAAGAGCCGACATTGCGGTTATAGCTGCCTCGCCACCTTCGTAAGGTGGCGGTTCCACCATTTCTTCCATAGCTCATTTGAAAAGTTGAGGTTTTACATTAGTAGTACCGTAACTGTAAGATATTAAGGAGGCATCAAAACCAAACAAAATAGCTTTGGTCTATATACAGAACTTATTCTGGTGAACCCATGTAAAATATTAGTTGTATTTTATTGCAAAGTACATAATAAAACCAGGTTCCAAACATATGACCATGTACCATGGCTAATGTATTGTCTATTTCTTCACATTGTATTGAGGGCTAAGGATAAAGAGACGAAGTTTATAATACGGTAAGCATAGTATGGGTTCATTCATATCACAAAACAACCGAGAATAGACAAACAGGCAATTGTAATGTTGTGTGGGCAAGTCCAGCACAGAACTAGATTACGGGTCAAGATCAAAGGAACATCACTCCTCCCTTTTAAACCTGTAAGGTGCAATGATACACTAAGACAATTGTGTATAAAATTTAAAAGAGTAATAGACATTGGCTGCAAACCATGCAGTTCAAGGCACAAGTCAGAGTAAGTAGTAGTTAAAAGGCATGAGGATTAAGGACTTACAACAGCGGCTTTGACCGGTGTAGTCATGCCCTTCTTCTTGCTGGTGTGTGACGGTCCTTGAAGATTTTCACAAGATTTGGTTCAGGTACTTTTTGGTCCTTGCGGGCTTTCCTCCGCATTTCGAACAAGTCAATATAGATCTGATAATATGGTACAATGAAAAGAGTGAAACAGCAGCTAATTACAAGAGCCTCGCGATTGTGCAATATAGCTACGTGATCCCCGTCGTCTGTTGAATTTCACTTTAAATGCGGTTGGCCTTGTTCTTTGAACAGTTCACCTACAAGAAGATAGATTTGTGTGGCACATGCGTCAATAGGACTTCAACATGTGATCTGATCACACATATATAATGTACCTGATACTTTGGATCAGACCAGTGTTTAACAAGGCCCCTCCAGTCTTCATCCGATATATTTTCTGCTGGAGATGTTTGGGAAAGTTCACTGTTAGCCTTGGCTTCAAATTGAGTTTTCCTCAAGTTATACCGTTACTGTCGCAGAGCAGACTTGAAAACATGGGTGCAAGCTTGTATGGTTGCAGCATCTTGGCTATCCAACTTGAACCTCATCTGTTGAAAATTATGGGAGTCTCATTATCGAGAACCTAGAAAGTATGGGACAGAGCAAGACGATATTACTAGTTTACATACATAACCATACTTACAGATAAATGGTCGAGGAAGGTGTTGAACTAGGTTTCGTCTTTGTCATTCATGTACTGAATCCATGTTGGGAAGATACGTACATGACACCTAACGGCAACCGCTGCCTCATATACTAACTTGGCTGACTCTGTAGCATCACGTGGCCTTTTTAAACCTGCCTCAAAACGGATCTCCATTCTTCCTCCTCTAGATTTAGTTAACATATCGAGCATTATCCCTGATGTTTGTTTCCTCTTGCGCCTAGGTGCTAGTCCAACAACGAACATAGGAAGTGTTAGTGTACATCAAACCGTGAGACTACATATAAAGAAGCATGCAATCAGAACTTGACTCCAGCAACTACCTTCTTGCTGTTGAAGCTCACAAGGTTCATCCTGATATTGCCAACTCGTCTTGTGTCAAGAGTTCTTTGGAAGTAGTGTCAGTGGCGGGGAGCTTGGGAACGTCTTTGCTAGCTCGGCTGACGCATTTGAGTATGTCATGCAACCGTAGTACTGTGGTAGGTGTTGCAAGAACTAGGGTTGTCTCTGCTTGTTTGGTGGCAGCTATTTGTTTCTTTTGGCTTTTTTGCAGCTCGTGTAGCATGGGATGCCGTGTTTGTAGAATTTTCCACGACTTTAACCTTCTATTGCACCATCGCATTTCAGTAGAATCTGCGCAGGATTCATCCGCTTCTCATTCCCCGTCATTCTGTTTCTTCCTCTTTCTCCGTGCCATGTTAAGTCAAGCCGACAAGAAAATGAATAACAATTTAGTTCTTCGTAACAAATTGATGCGTGATGAGACAAACTGAACTTTGATGTTTGACAACCACATGATAGGAGGATGTAATATGTATGAAAAACAGGACGGAAGAGATAACCGTAACTATGATGTGTAAACTAAGAAGAAGACATTTCACCAAATTAGAAGAAATGCAATGGAAGGTAGACACCATATGAAAGATGCTACAAATATTGCTCGCCAAGTGAAACAGTGTCTCAAAGATAAATGGCGTTTAAACAAATGTGAAGCAGTACAAGAAATAAATCATATGCAAGATGCAAACAACATCACACTACCATGTTAGAGGTCTCTCGTCATTAGTGCCATTGCATATTCACAAGATTGCATATTCACGACTTATGATGTGTAAGCTAAGGAGAAGGCATTTCAACAAATTAGAAGCAATGAAAGCTAGACACCATATTAAAGATGCAACTAATATCACTCTTCCAAGTTAAAACTGTCTCGTCATAAGTGCCATTTCAACAAATTAGTAGTACAAGCTAGAAAAGAATGTGAGATGTAACCTATATCACACTCGTCAAACGTGTCTTATGATAAGTGATTGTTGCAGGTTACACAACAGTAGTAATTTGATGTAAGAACATGGTGTGATAGACAGATATTGTATGTTCTAGAAACAGGAACACGTGTCTTATTCAAGTATAATGTGTAAAGTAAGCAGATGGAATTCAACAAAATTAGAAGCAATACAAGCTAGACATCACACATAACATGCAACCACATATATGATTGCCAAGTTAGAGGGAGCACCAGTGATGCTGCGCTAGGGGAGACGTGCTCATCATAAACACAGCTTTGTTGAGTGTCTATGCATGTGTTGTCTTGGAAATCATCTTGGGGGTGTGGAGGAGTAGCAACTGTAGAGGTCCTCCGTTTAGAAGGAGCACCTTTATCCGCTGCCTTGCTAACTTCCTTCCGCTTTATTGATTTTGAATTGTCAAGTAAAACCAACAAGAAAAAGCAATAAAATTCTCTCTTCGGAACTCATTCATGCATGATACTGACAATCACTACTTTGATGTAAGGCAAACACATGATACCAGGATGGAATATGTACGAAAAACAGGACGGCATGGCATGTTCACAACTGTTTGTGTAAACTAAGCGAAACCATTCCAAAGAATTAAGAAGCAATGCAAGCTAGACACCACATGAAAGATGCAACCAATATGACTCTGCCATGTTAAAAGCGTCCCATCATAAATGGAGTTTCAACAAATTAGAAGCAGCGCATGCTCTAAATCATATGAAATATGCAACTAATATCGCACTGCATGTACTAAAGGTGTCTCGTCATATTGATTGACGCGGGATACAAAAAAACAATAGTTTTATGTAAGGACATGCTTAATAGACAGATGTACTATGTAGTAAATACAGGAAGGTATGTCACATTAACAGGTATAATGTCACATTTACAGGAGTATAAGCTAAGCAGACTAGCACATGCAGCTTTAACCAGATTGGAAGAATTACAATCTAGACACCATATGCAACATGCAACCACATATCACGCTGCCAAGTTAGAGCAAGCACTGCGATGCTAGTGTAGGGAAATGTTGTAATCAACTACGTAGCTATGTTCACTATCTTCATCTAGCATTTCTTTTCTTGGGAATCATGTCGGAGGTCGACGCTGCATTCTTTAAATGAGGAGTAGTCACCTTGCCTGCCTCGCCTCATCATAAGTGATTGATGAGGGATACACAAGAACATTAGTTTGATGTAAGAACATGGTTAATACACGTATGTACTAGTATGTACCAAAAACAGAAAGGCTGTCATATTCAAAGGTATAATGTGTAAGCTAAGCAGATGCAATTTAACCAAATTGGAAGCAATACAAGCTAGACATCCGTTTGGAGTGGTGAACATGATCATCTAGGACCCGAGAGCCTGGGTGGAGGCGGGCTGCTTCGCCACCATCGCGGCTTTTAGTTGGCTTCCAGTGATGCCTGTCTTTGTTGGGCTTGTCACTGGCTCGGCCAAAGGCCTCGACTAGCTATTTGTCTTCCGGTGCTCACGGATGGTGGTTCATGTAAAAATATCTTTCCTTATCTTAATAAAGACCGACTTCGCCTTTCGAATACAAGTTAGACACCATATGGAACATGCAACCACATATGATACCGAAGTTAAAGCAAGCACCGATGGTGGTTCATTGCGAAGCGAGGTCATCAACTCGAGAAACGTTTACCGTCTCCATCTGCTGACACTTCACCCTTTAAAGCGCTGTAACGTGCCGCGCCTAGCCGCATAGAAAGCTGGCATGACTTATCTCTTTTCTTTTTTGCTTCCCTTTCGGCAGACTCTAAAATACCCTTGCATAAAAACACAATAGTGAGAGTATGGATGAAGTGTGTGAAGAACTAGTGCAATCGTGAAAAGTAGCGTATAGCAGGTGGCTGAAAAATAAATGACAGGAGACATATGATAGCTCTACAACATTGCATGGCAAACAAAATTAGATTCTACTCCGTATGATTTTGTAATATATGAGCACAGGAAATGCAGGTAATCCTCCAAAGACACCACCACATGTGGTCATATTTAAGATAACAATGACTGAAAATAAATAGGCTACCGATATTTTTAATGAACCGTCCGATCTATAAGGAACGGCAGATGGCCTTCGCTCTACCTCCCGCCATCACTGATTGACGATCTTTCTCGAACCAGGCGACCACCGGCCCAGACCCGTGCCTCCGCCGCCCCGCCCTCCCATCGACCTCGCACCACCGCCGTGCTTGGCAGCGCCCCCAAGCCATCCCTTTAATCTCGGCCGACCTCCAGATCGGGCGCCATAGCTCTAGGCTGCAGAAGCCCCTAAGATAAACATCAAGGCGCTGCTTCCCCGGCGTAATAGTCGTACTAGCGCCTGTTACGCCGGGGAATGCTTCTGTTAATTGGGAATGAACTGGCCAGAAATTGAAATTAAGGGGGGGCGACGGACCTCTAGCTAAGGTGAAATAGTATATGAGGAGAAACCTTGTGCATCGCGAGTTACTAGGAACATCTAGTATCAACAAGAAGCGGTCAACTAGTGTCTTCTGTGGGATGAATACCGTGCAAGCAGAGACGTAAGATTTGCACGAATAAGGGAAGAGGAGTACCTTCTTCGGTTGCCGGTGTGGTCACCTCCACATGTCGCGTCAATCTTCTTCTTTTACCGGGAAACCGTGTTCGAGGGTGCAGGCTTGGACGAACCCATGGCCAAATTGTTGATCAGGTTGCCGTGGTCGTATGTCGGCGGAGGGGAAGCAGATCCGAGGCGGCGAAGGACGGCGTAGCAGGAACAGCTCCGGTGCGGTGGAGGGTGGTGATGTTGGAGCGGCAGCGATGAGGCGCAGGACGGCGTGGTTGAACTGGCTCGGGTACGGACGGCTCGGCCTCGGCTTCAACTACTAGCCGTGGAGGGCATTGCGGTTGAGGTTGCGGTGGACGACGACGTCGGGGTATCGGCTCCGGCGTAATGGAGGAGGGCGGTTGATGGGTGGGATGGGGTGGCGGACGGAGGACGCCGGGTTTCATGCGGTGGTGGAGAGGTAGTTTTGGCGCCCACGGAGTACGAATGGGGAATCGGACGGGTGGGGGGGGACCATGTTTCGGTCTGGGACGCGCTTGTTTTTGCCTTTTTTGAACAGAAGATGGGACACGCTTGTTTGAAATTTGGGGACAGTACAAACTTTGCCCTCCTCTTAAATTTCGGGCCTACTGCGGGTCGGGGGTAGGATGGTAATCCCAGGTGTCCCAAATAGTGGGCGGGGCGATTTGACCGCAACTGCATGTGTGCTTAGCGGCCATTGTGTATGAATGTTTTTCGTGAGGCAGTTATGTGGCGTCTAGATGAAGCTACAAACCTACCTTGGTTTAGACCTTTGGACGTCGGGCCGTGAGGGTTTCACAGGTCGGAGTTATTAGAAAAGTAATTTCCTTGTACTACCAAACATTGGTCTCTCGCGGTTTCAAGTAGTACATGCTCTTTTTGGCGCTTCGCTCAAATTTTGAAACACAAGCATTCACGTTTAGAGTACTCTTGAACTATGAGGATTGACCTAAATAGACAACATTATATTTGACCTTGTATGTTTGAAAACCTCATTAAATTATCCGCTTCCTTTTGAAATTTTGACACTTGAAAATCCTATAACTACGATTATTTTGGAATGGAGGAGCTAAATTTGAATCTATTTTGTACATGACTACATATGCTATTATGTACAAAATCAGAGCAAAGATTGGTACCCCATAGTTTAGGTATGGTTTACAAATGCCATGATATCAAATTCAAATAATTGAATGGACTTCATGTTGAATTCGATTTCTTAAACCACCTTAGGTTGAATTCAAATGTATGCTAGTTCATAGGTAGCTATTTATAAATGTCCATTGTGTAACTTTTGTATGTATAATGTGCTTTACACACACAACATGAACCATACTCACGTTTATATTCGATTGCTAAAGCGATGCATTGTCTGGAGTTCAAAATACTAACTATGTGGATCAATTGTGTTGAATAATAACATAGACATGCTCAAATTCGATAGAATCTAGATGTCTGATGGATCAATGACCGCTCCTTACGCGAATTGCAAATATCATGATCCCATCCTAATATTTGGATACAATTTATATCTTTAATCAATGTGTAGAGCAGTCTTTTACGTGTAGTTTCACTCTCGATTGGTGGTCTCTCACACATGCTCACACACTCTCTCCCGAGGTGTCTTTCTCGCACACATGCTCTAGATATAACCCTCCCTCCCTCTCATAACCATTTACAACTGTTTTCACTAACCTTTATCACAAGCACTCTTCCTCTCGCAAACATACACACGCACAATCCTCATCGACCCTTTCTATATACATGGACCTGCCTACGTGTCTCATGTACGCACATTATCTTTTACGCCTGCCTCTCACGCATTATCTCACACTTCTCTTCCTAATCCACACAGTATGATTCTAGTAGAGCATTTTGTAGGATGCCCCTTAAAGTTAGGTTGGATGAATAGTAATATCAGAGATAAAGGGGTTACCTTAGTCCAAGAACCTAGGGTTACAAATCCTAGCCGGCTTTGTAAGTGGATACAGAGTCCTTCACAATTATGCTATCTTTGTCTTGTACGACTAGTCATCCATGGGTCTTCCTAAATGTGTCATGGGCCGACCAATGTGGCGCAGGACGGAACCGAACGAAGGGCCTCACCTCGACCCAGTGGACCTCACGCGGTGACACACCCTCTGCCCCCACGTCTCATTATCTTCTCACACCCACACATACCAACACAAACACCACACATAAAATTTCTCCTGGTGCCTCTATTCCCTCCCCCCTTGCATATACACACTCAAGGGAATGGAATCTCTTGTCGTGACGCCATATTCGTCTCTCTCTCTCTCTAGACCACTCTCATTTCTCGTGCTATCTCTCCCACGCCCCCCCCCCCGTCGGCCCCTCTATCCATGCCTCTCTCGAATACGTAATACACACACATACCTCTCTAGGCCCCGCCAAATGCATCAACTACACATTCACACATGTTACATCACGTACCCCATTGATCTGAAAGCCCTCTCTTCACGTTTATTTCGCATACAACATTCCTTTTGAATAAAGTGTGGCCAAAAATTATTTTAGAGGTTCTACATATATACAACATTACAAAGTTATATGGAGGAGTACGAACGCTAATTTGCATTGCATGGTGCCCACAATGATATTTATTCCAAACTGTGAATTTGTATATTTTTATACTATATACAAAGTTAGTCATAATAAAGAGAAACGAAGAGCATATCTCTCTCCATCGCATACCCCCCCCCTATACGCCCCTTTCACGTATGCACACAAAACTATCTCCAGGTCATCTAAAAGTAAGCCCCCAAAAAAATCACGCGTGTTTCATCTTTCTCTCGTGATATATGCAATGACGTGTATTTGAAGCGAAAGCACGATACATACATTGGACTTCATAATCCACTCATTACTCACCGTTTACGCCTAGTGGTTATTATACGATCACGGGCTCACTGTGACAACTATGTATTTGCTCATGACATGACTAGTTGACCGATTAAACGCCTCCAAGTGGCACCTCTAGTGTTGCATCGCATTATCTCACTAACATCGTGCCCAATTGTCGACTTGTATCTACTCTACATATACACTATTATAAAATACATAAAATACACTCTTATAAAAACAGAGTTGGTGATGATGGTGTGCCCGCCATCCTCAAGAATATAGGTCATCCGATTTATATCTGACGGATAGGAAAGAAACTATGGCAATTTTGAAAAAAGGTACCCACACACCTCTCCACATTTGTAAATAAGGCCTTCCCTCGTTCATCCTTTTCTCTCACAAGATAAACAAGTCATACAAATGCATCTTGATGTTACGTGCAATGCACGGGCATCTTTCTTGTAAGAATGAAAACAAATGACAAAAAAATATTTTGACGGTGGTTCGAAGTCATGACCGCGGGCACAGCGGACAAGGTGGCCTTGTATTGGTATGCTGAGCTGTCTGTTTTAACACACAGGAGCTGGTGTGGTGATTATACACACACGCACGCATGCACACGAACTCCATCCACGCAACACTCACACAAACACATGCACTCACGCACGCAACGCTCACACGTACACACGCAGCCACGCACGCACGCAACACTCACATGCACACACGCACGCACGCATGCACACACCAGTACACAACACGACCAACACACACTCTCGCGCTCAAGTGCTCAACCTACACGTGCATGCGCACACATCAGCCCCGATGCATACATACACAACCAGGTGATTCCCAGCGCGGGTTGGAGCCTTTGTCACGCTGCGTAAATTTGTGTTTATCTGACCTTTTCCCTATGCGAACTGACAGGTGGGACCCACAAGGAACGTGGTCAATTTAACTAGTCAACATGGTGCCACGCAGACTATTTGGTCGGTCAACAGAGTGCAATCCGATGCTGAACTGTGAGCAAGTGACCGGATAAGCACCGCAAAACGTATGTAGTGACCGTAATCAACTTATTCTGAAGTTCGGTGACCGTATTACGCTTTTCTCTCTGTAGGCCCTCCAAAACTACATCTCTACACGTTCTCGCATGTTACATCTAACAACTATGCAATACAACACTACTACTACACTCTAACACAATAAATCATATGTGTTTTTAGTTTTACTAGATATCATATTGTTACTTATAATTATTCAGTTTGCATACATTTTGCCTTTGAAATGTATGGCCAGTATCATCTATCGCACGGGAAAAATCCCGCCCTTTCCTGTTTAATCGGGTTTGTATCAATGGATCGTGCGAAACAACAAAACTATAGTACTATACAGTACAAGTGATGACAGTTCACCGGGCGTCAGGTCGTCTACTCCTCCGTCGTAAGAGTGGAGCGCTTGCTTTCATAAATCTTCTAGTCCCGTTTGCCGACATGTGGGACATCAAGCTACCGGGTCCACGCGCCATACCGGAATACAGTGCAGAGCAGCCGGGGTAAAGCACCCCAGTCATGGCGCCGGTGTAGTAATGAGCAATGAGGCGTCAAATCACAAAGTTGCACCTTTCCCGAAGTTAAGTTGGAGGGACGAAGTAATAATGCTAAAAAAGAAGTTGGAGGGACGAAGCAACCATCATTTCACTCATTGCTGAATCCGCTTCTCCCTCATCTTCTTCAACTTAACCACGTGTTGCTTCTATCGTTGTTCTGCCTCATGTGGGACACGGATCAGCTTGGTAAAGCACTGACACGTGGGACCACATGTTAGCAAACCGCCAGGACAACGTCCTCCGAAAATAAGAAACCTCCACCGCCATCCGCGCGGCAAAATCACCTCCTTTTTACTAATCTTTGATTCTATAATTTTTTAGATCAATATAATTGAGATTTGTATAGATAGCACACAGGAGAAAAACCAAGTGGTACGGTTAAGGGCATCCACAATGTGTAGCTAAATGTGAAAATAGCTTTTGGCATCGTGGGAACCATTGTGGACGGTGTTGCCAAAGCCAAAAAGATGGAACCAAAGCTCCCTGATTGATTGATTGAAGGAATAGAAAATGCAACGTCTCTCCTCTTTCTCCCATGCTTGGACGTATGTAGTATAGTATAGAGCATGAGTCTACTCCCCTGTCCCTTCTATCAGAAATCACAAAGCGTTGAGGCGTCAAATCACAAAGCACCTGACGAAGCAACTATCATTTCACTCTTCACGACTCCGCTTCTCCATCGCCTTCTTCGAGAAACCATCTCACCGCACTAGTACTCCTAGTAGTAGTACTATTAAAGGACTTCCTGGATGCAAATAAGGTGGTTGTCTCGCTTGCAAAAGCAGCACTTGCATGTAACGACTTACCATGGTCTCCCTCAATGGCGTTCTCCGTCGAACGCACTTCGCCAAACCACAAAAAAAGAAGTCGACGTCACCGCAATGGGCAAGGAATTCAAATATAGTTACTACCTCCATTTTTTGCACGCCGCAAACCCAACCAAGGGAACAGCACCCTCACTGACACGTGCTGTCGCATGTGAACAAACCAAACTCAGCCATCCTATCGCTGACACATAATTTTCGTTTATAGAGTATGTTTATCCAACCGCATGTTGGGGAGTATCCGTACGGCCCGTGCGGTGGTCTGTTGGGGAAGAAGAAGAGGTGAGGAAGAAGGAAAGAAGGGCTAGGAGACGTAGGATATTCATCCAACCGCCTGAAATGGTAGATCGACACAAGTCGGCGACTTGCATAACAAATAGTATGTTTTTACACAGCAAAAGATCCATAAAAACAACAACATAAAGAAAAACTATCATCGTCGCGGAAAGAGACGGCCTCGTCGTCTTTTGGCTGCCGGCCTTGAACCAGCCATCGCTGGCGACGTGTGTCTCCGCACCGTGGTTATCCTCGGCCTCCGCCTACTCGTTCAAGCGGAGCGTCTGGGTGCTCGCACGGACGAGAACACAACCAGTTCAAGTCGAGGACGTCCGGTTCCGCTGCAGGAGGGCCTCGATGGCAGCGGCATCCGCGCTCCGCGTCCAAGTCGAGCCTCCGCCGCCCGGTTCAAGTCCAGGACTTCCGGTTCCGCTGCGGGAGGCGTCGATGAGCGGCATCCAGCGCGCTCTGCGTCGTCGATCCTCTGCCGCCCGATTCATGTCCAGACGCGTCTGTTCCGCCTGCAGGAGGGCCTTGATGGCAGCGGCATCCGCGCGCTCCGCCTCAAGTTGAGCCTCCGCCGGCCAGTTCACATCCACGACATCCGGTTCCGCCTGCATGAGAGCCTCGATGGCAGCGGCATGCGTGCGCTCCGCGTCGAGTTGAGCCTCTGCCTCCCGGTCCTCCTTTAGTATCGCCATGTTGAACCGCTGGTCCGCATGCACCATGGGGGACTCGGACGCCGGCACGAAGTCGACGTCCATCGTCTCATACCCATCGGGGGCCTTCTGCAGTGAACATTGGATCGGCTTCCTCCTCCTCGTAGCTTGGCTCCAGAGAACTTCGATTGGCCCGCCGCAGCGACCTTGGGAACGGAGGTGCGTGGCGCCACCACCGCCCGCGATTTCTGCGCTGGGCGCCCGGTCGAGATCTTGTAGTAAGTGATCTTGCGGCGCACCATGGCTTTCCGGTGAACTAGGGACGCTTGATGCGGGCTAGGCGATCGAAAGGTGGGGGAATGGGTTGGAGATTTGGTGTGGTTTTAGGGCAGTGGCTGGCGTAGGCCGAGCAGCGAAGGTTCTGGTGTGAATAGTAGTTCCAGTGACGACCGGTCAATCAGTTTTGATTGTACATTGCTCTTGTCGCGTTCGCGTTGCAGCCCGGCACGCTGGACCCTCCACGTCGCTCACCGAATGGAACGCGCTTCATCTTGCGCTTTCGCTCGCTTGTGGGACTGCAGTTGAGAGCAAACCGACGTCCCAGGTGGGTGGGGCCCCTTCCTCCCCCCTCTCCAATACTAATTACTAATTATCCACGTTGCACTTTACGTAAAACACGTAACATTATTTACGTAGCATTGCCCCCCCCCACCCGTGTCATTTATTATATCACCACTCCCTCTGTTTTATGCGGAGTAAATAAAAACAGAGGGAGTATACTACGGATGAGGATCCCCTGACGTGGCCGAACCCATTGAGTAACTGACATGCGGGGCCTAGCAAGCATGGGGTCCGGCCAAAGAAGTGACCGAAAGGGAGGGTAAGGCAGGGATACCTACGTCAGAGGATCCACTTCCACTATACTACTTTGACCAAATGTTAGAGTAATAATACAATATGACATGCAACTTACACAAATGTTAGAGTAATAATATATGACATGCAACTTATACAAAGCATACAGGGTCTAATGCGTTTTTCGAGGCTAACTTTGACCAAATGTTAGAGTAATAATATATGGCATGCAACTTACACAAAGCATATTGTCAATTTGATACGTGAATGGAGTTTCCATTGATATAATTTTCACATTATACATCTCATGTACTCCCTCCGTCTAGGTGTGTAAGTCATCTTACCAAAACCAAATAATCCTAAAACACGTAGGCGCGGTGCATTAACTTCTACCTCGTTTCTTGTTTCTTGACATATGAACCAATAAGAGATGAGGGTGTGCATGCTTTTAATGACCTGAGACTATCAAACATGACATGCAGTGGTTAGTTCATTGCATGCAATACTATTAATTAGCAAATAAACATTAAAGTCTCTCGTTTTCCCCTCCTCCTTGGTCACGGTGGACAGCCTAAGATGACTTACTCACCTATGTGAAAGGAGTACTATTAATCTTGTCAATAGTCAAATTGGAAACCATCTCGAGTACAAGTCTAGGAGTACGTATTTAATCTAACAATATTGATTGGGCGTTGTTGAATGTTGATACCTTTTTCATCATAGTAGAGATACTTTGACTACACATAAAACTTATACTCCTATCATAGTATGTAAAGTAGAAAGGATAGGAGGGAGTATATTGTACGTTCAAAAACGAAACAAACATTGAATACCCTTTATATATGATTTGTGGATGCTATGATCACCCGTTCAAAATTTTGAATCCGCCTTAGGTATCACGTGCCCCCACTCGTTCCCTCTCGATTTCATCTCGGGGTCCGGAGATCTATAGAAAGAGGATTAGGGTGGGTACATGCGAATGATACTCGGCGGAATGTTCAAATGAGGCATCCGGGAGGTTGGACTCGACTGGAGGGCGACATGATCGATGGAGAAGAGGGTTGGAGAGGAATGAGAAATAAGCAAACGCCACATGATTACACTTGAATGGCTCAAATAAACAATAAGTTGTCTCGCTTGGCCTACATAGTGAAAGGCCTAATGCGCAAAGCGGAGCACTGACGCTCGAATATGGCCAGGAAAACAGGGAAACCGACATAGCGCAGACTAGTCCAATGGAGCAGCTGGCCCACGACCTCCTCTCGCCACCGACAACCGTTCATGTGGGTCGTTGGGGCCAACAACAGGGCGCAGCTCCAGCACCACCTCTGGACATGGCAACCGCGGTGAGCGACACGCTCATATCGTCGATAGACACGGTCGGTTTCAGCAGCCGAGGGTGGCGTTAGTGCTGTGGCACGACCAACGGTATGTTTGGTTTGTGCCCAAGGTTGCCCCGTCAAAGCATTGGGTAGCCAAAATTTTGGTTGACGTATTGGTTGCCCATGATTTGGCCGACATTGGCAAGAAAAATGAACTAGAGCTGGCTAGAGTTCATTGGCATGCCAAAGAAATGGCAACCATCTAAACAAAGACCAATCTTTGGGTCATGACCAAAATTTTGGTAAGGTGCACTTTGGCCACAATCCAAACACATCCCAACACCCGCCTCGTCGAGGATGCACGGGCGCCGCGACGTCTGCTGGAGTGGTGTAGCGCTGCCAATCGCATCCTTCCGACCTGAGACCATGTCGGGTCGCCTTTGCTTTTTCAATGACATGCAGGATCACATTTGAGCAAAGGGCATCTCCAACGCTGTTAATGACCGCAGCTGACTACCCCGGCACACCAAAGCCCTCGTTCGCTCGCGCCGTCATGCGCGTTTCCCACCCGCGCCACCTGCCCGCATTCATGCCGCCCATTCGTATGTCGTCGTTAAGAGGCTCGGTGCCCGAGGAACCAACTCCGCGACTTAATGACGCACCGGACGCTTGGCCTCACCGAAATGCGCTACTTAAAGCGGCAACGCCCAGCTAACTCCGCACACCATAGCGCATCGTCCTCCTACCAGGCACCACATCCGCCATGACCGCCAAGTGCGAACGCTCATGGAGAGCTTGTCTTCGATGAAGCTCGAGGTCGCCGCCGCTCAAAGTCGCCTCTCGCGACGCAATAGCGGCGTAGCGATGCGGACGCCGATCAAGACAAGCGATGGCCACGCTTAGCGGCCGATGGCGACGGAGCACTGCTACCACCCGTCCTACTTGCCGCCGTCAACGTCCCGCACCGCTGAATCGGGACTCCTCCGAGGATGAGTAGGGCATGGGAGGTGGCAGGGCATGGTGTGCCAACTGGCCGGTCCGTATCCCGTGTTCTACTCTTCCTCGCCGGAGACCGCACCTTCACTTCATGGGTCTTGAACCCCGCCCCCGTACATGGACGTCGGTCGCCGCCATAGAATAGGTTTAGGGTCAGGTTTCTTTTATTTTTTCTGTCCTATAAAAGTTCGAAATGTAATGAAAATCTGCCGTGTTTGCATTAATCTCGGCCGGTGTATATGAACTTTCACAATAATATACATATTGTAGGAGTACTAGCAAGATGCCCGTATGCTGTACTCGGAAGATCAAGATCTTGTGGGAGAAAAGGATGAACGAGGGAAAGCCTTATCTACAAATGTGGAGAGGAGTGCGGTAAATTGTCATAGTTTCCTTCCTATCCGTTAGATATAGATCGGACGGCCTATATTGCCGGCTGTCAGGCACACCATCATCACCAACTCTGCTGTTTATTGAACCGAGTCAAATCGAAAAAACCCAACTAAGCCACCCTCCCAAAGATATCGCTGGAAAAGACCCGGCCGCACCGTTTTAGTCGGGATTACCGGATTACTAGTAGTAGTACCGATGGATCGCGCGAAGCAACATTTTTTTGAGGGGGCGAAGCACCTAGTTTAAAAGGAAAAAGGCGGTACACTCACAACACTCCTGTCGCGGTCGTATTGCACCCCACACACGTTTGGTCCTGCACACGGCTCACGCAAATGGAACGCGCTTCGGTTTGCCTCTTCACTGACACGTGGGTTGCACTTGGAGAAACCGACTATGCGCCAAACTCCCCCCGTCCACCGCGCGAAAATCCTCCCCCCCCCCCCACACAAAAATGCCCCCCAAATTCGATTCAACCGCCTTCGCCAAATATTCCCCAACCCTCCCCTGCTCTCCACTCCATTCGCTCCGCCAAAGCCGCCCTCCCGCCGCCGATACATCGGCGCTGTTCGTCGAGGGGACGACGGCGATCCTCTCGCTCCCAAGTACGCCTCGTGATCGCCGTCCTCTAGCCGCGCCGCCACCTCCGCTACGTTCTTGTGGAGGCGCACGGCGGTCAGCGCCCGCCATCACCGGGCGATGTTCGTGGTGGAGACGCACGGCGGTCAGCTTCTTCCACGGTACACGATTCTAGACCGAGGCCCCGCTCATGTCGGTGTAGCGCTGAATGTTAGCCGATAGACGCCGTTAATCTCACCGCTTGTCAAGTAGTTTACTGTTAATATGCTCTGCTTAAGAAGCTTCCTTGCGCTGTTCTGCACTCAATCTGCTTAGCTGAGATGGCATGCCAAGGCCGATTAGTTGCTAAAATATCCTGCCATATATTTATTGTGACATAGATTGCTGTGGTCTAGTAGCCAATCTATTAAGTGAAATAGCTCTACACCATTTTATACTCGATCTTTGTTGCTGCGATGGCCTTCGATAGTTCGATGGCTGTGTGCTCGGCCTCATTGACTGTTGCAACAGCCTGCCATAATTTAGCACTCAAATCTGTTTGCTGAATTAGCTTTACATATATTTCGTTACTTAGATCTGCTCGTCCAAATATCTTGCCATAGATTTAGACATCGACCTATGAATTTTTTTTTGGACTTCATAAAAAGCATATATGTTTTTCCTGTAATATCTAGTAGAAGAACTAATTTGTATGTCTCACAGATGGACAGGACTTGGATAACTTCTTCTCGAAGATTCTCCGCTGCATATGTCGAGGGGGTTGAAAACTTCATGAACTTTATCAAAGCTGAGTACGGTGGTCCAAAATCAGATGTGCTCTGCCCGTGTAGCAGTTGTATGAATTCAGTTACAAGACCCCAGTCAACTGTGCAAAATCATCTACACTTGTATGGGATGTCGGTCACATATACTAGGTGGGTTCATCATGGTGAAGCTGTGAACGTCAATGTTATTGACTACGTGGAAGAGGAGGAGGAGGTGGTGGTGGTGGAGCCAGTGAGTTTGACCAACATTGAAACAATGCTACGAAATGCTCGTGCATTCCGTGAACTTTCACCTGCAGAAGAAAAACGGTGGGCCCGCATGTTGGAAAAATGCAACGTTGCTGTCACCCCAGGAAATAAGCTGTCAATATTCTCAGCTATGGTCACGTTTCTTCAGGTGAAGACATCTGAGTGGATGACCAACAAATCATTCGATGCGATGT
The DNA here is from genome assembly GCA_021605145.1 of Aegilops bicornis. Lineage (NCBI taxonomy): Eukaryota > Viridiplantae > Streptophyta > Magnoliopsida > Poales > Poaceae > Aegilops > Aegilops bicornis. The sequence continues at coordinate 298,500,193 of CM038670.1, read as the reverse complement.
TGGCTGCTTTCCGCAAATCTTTCCCAGATGCGTCTGAGCTGCCACACGCCTACAGTAAAATGAAGAATTTCCTTCGTGCAGTTGGAATTGGATATGATATGATCCATGTTTGTAAAATAATTGTGTTCTGTTCTGGAAGGATTATGCCAACATAAGTGAATGCCCGAAATGCAAATCATCAAGATGGAAAGAAGGCGATGCTGTGAAGAGGGTTCCTCATAATGTTCTGAGACATTTTCTAATTACACCAAGATTGCAGAGGTTGTTTCATGATGCTGAAACAAGAGAGGATGTACTATGGCATTCTAGGAACCAGGAGTACAGAGATCGAAATGTAATGAGCCATCCATCTCATGGTAGTGAGTGGAAAAGCTTCAATGATAAACACAAAGAGTTTGTCATGACCCGAAACATTAGACTTGGCTTAGCTTCAGATGGATTTAACCCATTTGGCCACCAGAGCGCCACATATAGCATGTGGCCAGTGCTTGTTATACAACATGCCTCCAAATGTCTGCACCAAAGAATCAAACTATATGATGGCCTTGCTCATCCCAGGTCCAAAAAGTCCTGGAAAGGATTTTGATTTGTTCATGGAGCCTCTTGTGGAGTAACTTCAAAAGCTATGGAAGGGTGTTCTCACTGAGACCTATATAGCAGCCCACCAAATGATTTCTTTCTGCGTCTTGTTGTAATTTGGTGCATCCATGATTATCCGGCTTTGGGCACTATGTCGTATGCGAATGACACATGGTTACAATGCATGTGTTCACAGACAGAATCCACCGTCATACGCAATACTTAGCAAGATCTCGTTACATTGGACACCGCCATTTCCTTGCCAAGGACAAGCCGCATCCTAGAAAATACCGAAGACATGTGTTCAATGCAAAGTATGAAAACCGTGATGCGCCAAAGAGGCTCACCGCCGATGAGTTGCAAGTGGAATTAGAGAAGGTCAGGCATATTACACCAGGAAACCATCTTGGTAATGGTAGCGGGAAAAGGAAGCGTGGCACGGTAGAAGAGACTATTGTTTACCCGCAGGTCCACTTTGTGGGACTTGGAGTATTGGAAATATTTGGATTTGCGGCATAATTTGATGTGATACACATCGAGAAAAATATATGTGACAGCATTATCGGCACACTTCTTAACATTGAAGGCAAGACAAAAGATACCTTAAAATCTAGAATTGATTTGACACACCTGGGTATCAGAAAGGATTTGCAGGTGCAAGATGAAGGTAAACCACGGGATATGGCACCAGCTGTGTACATCATGGACAAGGTAAAAAGAAAAGAATTATGGGAGGTCCTGTCACGTGTGAGATTCCCACATGGATTTTCTTCCAACCCTGAAAGGAGAGTCAGTGCAGATGGAAACAAGGTACAAGGGTTGAAAACTCATGACTGCCACGTCCTACTTCAAAGGGTTTTACCTGTTATCCTTAGAGGATTGGGCCACCCTGACTTATACAGAGCAGTTGCAGAGTTGGGACAATTCTTCAGGGAACTCTGCAGTAGAAATATCGGGATAGATGCTTTGGAGCCGCCTTAGAGACAAGATACCAACTATCCTATGCAACCTTGAGAAGATATATCCTCTAGCCTTCTTTGATGTGATGGTGCATTTGGCTGTTCATCTACCTGATGAGGCACTACTTAGAGGTCCAGTATAGTATGGCTGGATGTACCCTATAGAAAGGCGGCTAGGCACTTTCAAGGGCTATGTTAGGAACAGAGCTAGACCCGAGGGTTGAATTGCAGAGGCCTACATTGCTATAGAAGCGTTGACATTCTGCTCAAAATACATTGAAACACCTGATCAGCTTAGCAAAGAGGTGGGTGAAGACAATCTCGGGCTCAATGTTTTCGATTATTCTATTCGAGTTACAGGGAAGAGTCGACAAGAGGACAAACCTAAAGATTTGGACAAAATGGTTTGGTATGTGTTGAATAACTGTCCTGAGATACTACCTTATATCAAGTAAGTGTAGTACTGCAGCTTATACATCATAATCTACTAAACTTGCAGCACATTCTTATATATTTAGATGTTTGACGCGATCACTATGTTGTGCAAGATCTACAAAGAGGAGTTACTGCCGCAAAATCCAAGAAACATTGACAAACTGGTTATGGCAGGATTTGCGTAAATGGTTCAAGAACCATGTAAGATTTTGAAGTGCACCGCCGCTTTTTTTAATATATTCAAGACATAAGATGATCGGCTTATCTATTTTCTAACCATAGGTTAAGAAGATGCGGGAGGATGGGAAGGCAGTTGATGATGCCCTTTACACACTAGCAATGGGTCCGGATACTTGGGTAAGACATTATGAATCTTGCATTGTTGGAGATGTGCGCTACAACACCCTTTGCACGAGACGAAGGCAGAAGACACAAAACAGTGCCATCATGAGCACGGATACGTATGACAAAGAGACAACTGAAATGTATGCTAACATACCAGACATTGTTTAGTTGCAGTATATCTCCAGTTTCGAGGATCAACGGTGTGTGGTTCTGTTATGCTGTCATTGGTATAACCTGTTTTCCAAGATCGCAAAACCCAAAGCTGATGATTATTTCAAATCCATCTATGTCAAGGCGGCGTACCAGACCAACGAGCCTTTTATTTTGGCAAATCAAGAAACACAGATATTTTTCTTGGAAGACACATCTGCACGTAGCGATGACTGTAGAGTATTGCAAAGGTTTGAGCAGAGGAATTCGTTTAAGTTGCACAACAAGATGATGCTTACACTGCTCCTGATGTACAAGATAACACAGATGTTCCTAATATCTTTGAGAACCATCACGTCAATGACGCCGGCGAAAAGATTGCCTGTCGCGTTGTGGACATACAAGAGTTGATCAAGAAGAAGCCAACATTAGAGGACGTTGAGGACGAAGAAGAAGATGACACCGTGGGGAATTATGATTCAGACTGATACACATGGCGAAGATGTTGACGCTGCTGCTGCGGATGATGATTACATTGCTTTTGTCGTATTTGCCTGTCAGAAGACGTTTTTTTTTCTACTATGTGAAATTGTGTTTGCTATGACAACTGAAACCTGATGAACATGTTGTTTAGTATTTTGCAGTGAGAACATCACTTGTTATGTATGCTGATTTGTGTTTGGTGATTGTATGACAACTAAAACATGATGACATTGTTGTTTAGTTGTACTCATATTTGGCTGTGAAACTTGAATTTGATGACATAGTTTGCTGTTGGACTGCAATTTGCTCAACGTCTTCGAATGAGAACAAAGCTGACCCGACAGGGCCTCTGCTATTTATTTATTTATATGAGCAAAGGATACCCCTGATTTCCGTTAATAGAAATCATTAGATGTTCACAACACTACGCCCGCCTGCTACACAGGTTTCATTCATTACTAGTTTCAGCAAAGTGCTCATGTCGTAGGCAATCAATACATCACGAAAGTGCTACATACACCGCAAATAAAGAGACAATCATCCTACAGAGCACATCGATTTTGCCCATTATCTTCACAAGCTCTTTCATCTCCTCATTGTCATTAAGGTTGTTCAAAGAATTGTTGCTTGGCCATGATCGAGGAACTGCATCTTTAACCTTCTCGCTCTTCATCTTCCTCTTCCGCTGCTCCTTCCGCCATTTGTCCAACACCCCAACCTCGCTGGTATTGGGATTCCTCGACTAACCAAATAATCAGCATAGTTGCATTCCCCACATCAAGAACTTCCCGTAAATACAAATCACACGAATCTTCCCTTTTCCGCACAAATCAAATTGGAAGATCATCAACCAAACTATTAAAAAATCAGCAACCGAAAGCAGCAGAACAACACTTAAACATATTATTACCCCATGATTCGGCATTTGTAGAAGACTCGCCAGGGTTGCGGATTGTGGTTGAGACGCGACGGATGACTCAAGGTGATTTGCGGCAAGGGCACCACACCAACGGCAGCTGGTTGCGATGAGCAATCGCTCATGTGCGCATACCGGCGGGGGTGTGATGAGACCCACAGGTGATGGTACGGGTGGCGACTTGGCGCATATCTGGTTGTTGCCTGCTGAAGAGCAGGTGGACGAGCAGCCAGCGGACATGGTAAGTAGAGAAGATGAGAAGTGAACGTTGGATATGTCAGTTTCATTACTTGCAGAGTAGCATAGCACCATATATAGTCATAGTCTAGGTTTGGATTCGAACCAGCTACAGGAGCACGTCTTTCTTTTTTCTAAAACTCGGCAACGTCTCTTTACTTGTACACTAGCTTGTTTTGTACGCCTTCCCAAGTCTTTGATTTTCTTTCCCTTTTTTTGCGAGGAAGGAAGGAGGACAAAATTGAGAGTTCCTCATACTCGAACCCAAGACCTCTCGGTTGAAAACCAAGGGTGCTAGTCACTTATGTGGCGAACGTTCCCTGTGAGGAGGACAACAGACGAACGCATTTTCCTCGCAGTTTTCTTCCTATATATAAAAAAGTATGCTACTTGGTGTCCGCTTAGTCAAAAAACGATTGTACCAACCTTGACCGTTCGATTGACATTCAACGTCTGTCGCGTTTCTTCAGTCTCTTCTTCCTTGAGCCGCCAAAGCCAAAACCCGGCGCCGGCGGGACCGCTGCTCCCGCCTCCCACTACTGGCCGTGATCTTCCCCTGCCTCCTATTCGCTCTCGTCAAGGCCTCACCATCGCCCTCCGCTTTGGTTCGCTTCACAGAAGGCCGCCCTCCGGTGTTGTCAACATGGTCAACAACCGAGAGGAATAAGGAGATGACTGTACAAGGTGAGGATGACAGTAGGGACCCAGCAGCACGCGTGGTAATTTTGTTTTTTTCAGGACGGAGAAGGGTATCAGCTGGGTTGTGCGGGACCCGTGGCCCATCTAGCCCAAGCTTTTATTTCATATGTTTAGCACATGACCAGCCCAGTTTGTTTTTTTCCTTTCTAAAAAATGGCTAGCCAGCTATTTTTTTTTTTGCAGAATAACCAACATAGGCCTACTTGCTTTTCTACGCCCTGCTGGGCCGGAAATCTTTCAAGACAAGGAGGGATGCATTTTGCCCAGAAAATGGGCTATAAGTAATAAGAAATGGGCTATAAGTAATAATAAATGGGCTATAAGTAATAAGAAACGGGCTATAAGTAATAATAAATGGGCTGTAAAATGAAAAAAAATACAGCAAACAGGCAATTAGTTCTCAAATACTGTTTTCTTCCGGATTTTTATATTTTAAATTTCATTGTTTTTGTGCGGGTAAAATTTCATTGAATTTAAACTAAGTTATATTTATATTTAAAATTAATTGGAATCAGGCTAGAAATTTCGGTCAGGTGCTGTTTGGGGACAGATTTGGAGGTCGACTTGTGGGTCTACTAGGTTGACGTGTACTTTGGCTTTGTCAACTTAGTCCACAAACGATTCAAATTTAGTCCACCAATGATTCTAGTAGCAAAGGACCGTTGGATGTTAATCCAACGGCCGTGTCAGCTTCTTTTTTAATATCTCGATCTTCTTGCTCCACCAAGACAAACCAGCTCCGGTGGACTGCCTACTCCGCCTCTCGTGGCGGGTCTTGCCCGCACAGCCGCACCGCCACCCTACTTCATTGTCGGCCGTGCCATTCCTCTACTCACCCACATCTCCTCGTTATTTTCCCGGCTGACGCAGCCGACCAAGAAACCTCAGATTCTCCCGCTGCGGGCAACCATTGCAGAAGTCTTCCCCGGCTCCGTCGCTTCCTTCCTAGGGCCTCGCCGCCGTCGACCGCCATGGTGCTCTCGGCGCTGCCTGGTCAACATGGTCAACGAACAACATCCATCGGCCGTGGACTCAGAGCGCAAAATAATGATTCCTCCACCGACAGCTTGGGACCCACCGAAGGGCCTCTCAGATTTCACGAAAAAAGGTTCCCCTCACGACATGTCGGACCCACCAGCTATATCTTCGCACGCAAGGAAGAGCCTCCTTATTACGCACAAAAAAATGAATACCCACCCTGCTAGATGGGACCCACCATAGTGGGAGGATGACTTGTGGGCTGACGGGGACGGAGGGCTTTGTCAACTTAGTCAATATGAAAAATTCTAGCTCCAGTGACAGTACGATGTCCATCCAACGGCCATAGTGCTTCTTCAACCTCTGGTCTTCTTGCTCCAGCCACCCAAAGCAGCGCCGGTCGTGCCGCGTGCTCCTGCCTCTCGTGGTCAGCTGTGATGCCGAGGAGACCTCACCGCCCCCTACTACTCCCACCGCTGGCCCAGGGTATCCCTCTACTCACCCACACCCCATGTTATTCTGCGGCGATGGAAGCCTCACGTCGCAGCCGAACAAGTGAACCCTCGTACTCCTCTCCGCGCAGGCTACCACTGCTGCATCTTCCTCGGCTCCGCGTCGTCCCCTTCCTAGGCCTCGCCGTCGTCCAGAACACCGCCCTGGTGTTCTCGGCGCGGCGTGGTCAACGTGGTCAACGACCGACTTCCATCGGAAGAGTATCAGACGTGGAGAGGCCGATACCGGGTCCAGCGGCCGCAAGGAAGTGCCTCCTTATTACGCGCAAAATAATTATTCCTCCACCTGACAGCAAGGACCCACCGGACGGGCCACCTTATTTCGCGAAAAAAACGTTTCCCCCCTGACTGCTGGGACCCACCGGACGGGCCAGCGTATTTTGTGAAAAAAACGTTCCCCGCGCTGTCAGCTCGGACCCACCGGAAGTGCCTCCTTATTACGCACAAAAAATGAATACTCCTCTTGCTAGCTGGGACCCACCATGGTGGGAGGCTGACTTCTGGCCTACTAAGTTGATCGGGACGGTGGCCTTTGTCAACTTTAGTCAATATGAACGATTCTAGCTCCGGTGACCGTGACGATGTCCATCCAACGCCATAGTGCTTATTCAACCTCTCGTCTTCCAGCTCCACCGCCCAAAGCAGCGCCCGGTCGTGCCGCATGCTCCGCCTCCTGTGGCCGGGTTGGTCTTTGTCATGGAGGCCTCACCGCCCCTACTATTCCCACCGGCTGGCCAGCCCCACGGGCGACGGCAGCACACACCACAGCCAAACCAAGTGAACCTCAGATTCCTTCTTCGCTGGCTTCCATCGCCGCGTCTTCCCGGCTCCCCGTCGTCCCCTTCCTAGGCCTCGCTGTCGTCCACCGCCACTGGTGCTCTCGGGCGCGGCGTGGTCAACGTGGTCAAGGAACGACTTCCATCGACGGACGTGGATGTCGTGGAGAGGCCGGCAGCTGGGTCCACGGCCGCAGAAGGAAGTGCCTCCTTATTACGCGGAAAATAATGATTCCTCCACTGACAAATGGGACCCACCGGACGGGCCACTGTATTTCGTGAAAAAAACGTTTCCCCCTGACTGCTAGGACCCTCCAGCTACATCTTCGCACGCAGGGAAGTGCGTCCGGGCAAAAAAACAAAACGATTCGCCCCCTTGATCGCTGGGACCCACCAGCGACACCTTCGCACGCAAGGAAGTGCGTCCGGGCAAAAAAAAGAATGATTCGCCCCCCTGACTGCTGGGACCTACCAGCTACATCTTCGCACGCAAGGAAGTCCGTCCGGCAAAAAAAACGATTCGCCCCCCTGACTGCTAGGACCCACCAGCTACATCTTCACAGGCAAGGAAGTGCCTGATACCGACCCACCTGGTCGAAGCGTCGTGGCGTTGTCATTTTGGTCGCGAACGGTAATGCGCATACCGGTCGCAGAGGTGCGACGCGGCGTAGTAGTAGAGGCGCCGACGTAGCATGTACCCGCACGCATAAAGGCGAGGTGCAAGAAAGAAAATACGCCACGCATCGCATACATACGGGCAGGGTATCGAACGCCTACTCACGACATGCATATGGTTGGGTCGGAACGGAGAAACAACGTCGTCGTCGTGTTCATGGGGAGCCAACCGGCTGGGTCGGAACGGAATGCGTGGTCGTGTTTATCGGGAGGGCTTGGACGGAACAGGCGATGGAAACGAGGCCTGGCGTACCGCAGAACGGAGGAAACATATCTCCTACGTTTGGAACGGGGTCCTGTTGATCGGGAGCGGTGTGGCGTACTGCAAAACGGAGGAAACAAACCTCCTACGGTCGAAACGGGGGTCCTGTTAATCGGGAGGGGTGTGGCGTACCGCAAAATGGAGGAAATGGACCTCCTACGGTCGGAACGGGGGTCCTGTTGATCAGGAGGGGTGTGGCGTACCGCGAAAATGTATTTAAACGGACCTCCTACGGTCGAAACGGGGTCCCGCTCATCGAGGGGTGTGGCGTACGCAAAACGGACTCCACGGATACCGTTTCATCTCCACCGTCGACCTACTCCAGCTTCCACGGGCTACAGTCGACCTCCTCGAGCCTGGACTGGCTCCTGTTGATCCAGCCTCCACCGCGCTTACTCCACCGGCCATCGTTCAACCACCCCTCCACGGGCACCCCTCCATCGCTTCACTGCTCATCCAGCCCTCCACACCACGGGGTCCTGTTCAACCACCCCTCCAAGGCCACACCCTCCACCGCTTCACTGTTCATCCAGCCCTCCACACCACGGGGTCCTGTTCATCCAGAGTCAACGCCACCGCCATCGTACATCCAACCCCCGCAACGCCATCGCTCATCCAATCAAGCGGCTTCAGTTAGCAGCAGCAGTGAAGGAATCGCTCCATCAGGTTCAGTTAACACCCGTCGATCGATGCTCGGGTTCAGTAATGCGTAGCCTACGGTGCAATCGCACGGGTTCAGTTAGAGCCCAACGCCTCGCTCGGGTTCAGTTAGAGCCAACGCCTTGCACACACGCCCGTACATACGAGAGAAACACGCATCGCTTGGCCCCCGACCTCCCACCGTAACCGGCAACTCCCCGAAATTTTCCTCCCCCTCGCTTCTACCATGGTTTTTTCCGTCATGGACGGCGCGAAGAATGTCATGTAGCTGCGTCTCCGGCCCGCCCAGGATGAAAAGCCCATTTTCTGTCATGATTTTTTGTCATAGAAGTAGGAGCCCACCACATCTATGATGATACCAGGTTTTTTCACAATTATCGTCATAGAAGTGTCATATGTATGACAGGAAAAAATTTTGTTCGGCCCAAAATGTCACGGATGTGTCTTTTTTTTGTAGTGATATGAGTTCCGTCGGGAGAACTGCTTCTGCCCCGTATACTAGGGCAAAGGGTGTCTGGCCAGTGGCTTGATTTGGCGTTGTCCTGATCGACCAAAGAACTGCCGGCAACTCATCAATCCAGCGCCTTCCACTCTTGTGCAGCTTGTCAAAGGTCTTCGTTCTCAGGCCTCGCAACACTTCAGCATTTGCCCTCTCCGCTTGGCCGTTGCTCCAGGGGTGTGCCACGGCAGCAAAACAGACCTTGCTGCTGAAGTCTTGAATGTATTGCATGAAGGTGTGGCTTGTGAACTGCGTGCCGTTATCGGTGATGACTCTGTTTGGCACATCCAAACGGCAGACTAGTCCCTTGAAGAACTTGAAGGCTGACTGTGCTGTCACTTTCCTCACCGGTTCCACCTCCAGCCACTTTGTGAATTTGTCAATTGCAACGTACAAATACTCAAAGCCCCATACAACACGGGGGAAGGGGTCAAGTATGTTGAGCCCCCAGACCGAAAATGGCCAGGAGAGAGGGATTGTTTGAAGGGCTTGAGCTGGTTGATGAAGCTTCTTTGAATGGAACTGACACACTTCACACTTGGTTACTAGTGCCGTTGCATCCTGGAGGGCGGTGGGCCAGAAGAAGCCTTGCCGGCAAGCGCCCTTGACCCTATGTGGGAGCCACATATGCCACCATGTATCTCTGCCAATAGCTCCAGTCCTTCCTCCCAGGGGATGCACTTCAATTTCACACCGTCCGGTCTTCTTATGTACAGGACGTCATCGACGAACTGGTACAAGGCAGACCGACGGGCAACTTTTTCCGCTTCTTCCTGCTCCTCAGGAAGTTCCCCTGTCTGTAGGAAATCGACGATATGTTGTGCCCATGCTGGAGCCTGGGGCTCGACGGCAAGGACCAAAGGCATCTCTTCCACCATGGGGGCAGCCGTCTCTACGACGAGGGCTTGGCGCCCTACTGAAGCCAGCCGTCCCTCGGCAGGCTCAGGATCCGCGGCAACACCCTTGCCGGCATCCCCTGGGGGCTCGGTGGGAAAGTACTTGCCGGGGCCTTACTTCCTCTGCTTGTTCTGCTCTGTTGATGGCTCGACGGATGGTTGAGTTAACCGAAGCAAAAAGGTACCTGGTTCCACAGGTAGCTTGAATGCAGCTAAGGATGGCAATTTTACCCATGGGTACGGGTACCCGCGGATACCGTACCCGCATGGGCAGGGTATGGGCATAATTTTATACCTATGGGTAGTACCCATACCCTACCACTAAGTCGTGGGTAGGGCACGGGTATAGCCTTGTACCCATGGATATACCCATACACCTACCCGTTTAGCATGACATGTGGACCTTATCTGTGACGTGTGTCGTGAACTTTTTAACATAAAGTTATCTCCAATTGTCAATTTGAATTGAGATAATTCACATGTACTCATCTATCTGTTATTGAGTTCAAACAAATTTGTCAAATGTGCTATCAGTGAATGTATAATTGTGCATAACTTGTGTACTTTGTGATCTACCCATTGGGTACCCAATGGGTATGGGTAAAATTTCATACCATGGGTACGGGTATGGGTTGATTTTTGTACCCATTAACTACACGGGTATGGGTATGGTATTGCTCTACCCGCCCCATACCCTACCCATTGCCATCCTTAAATGCAGCGCACTTTGAAAGGTAGTCAGCGATGTCGTTCTCCACTCGGGGAACGTGCTCTACTTGTATACCGTCAAAGCGCCCCTTCAGTTTCCTCACCTCATCTACGTAGACCTCTATCAACAGACTCTGATAATCCTTCTTAACTTGTCTCACGACAAGCTGTGAATCACCCCTGACGATGAGCTTTTTCACCCCGAGGTCCGCCGCGATCCTGAGATCAACAAGCAGCCCCTCGTATTCAGTAGTGTTGCTTGTGGACATCGCCCTAGGAAAGTGCATCTCGATCACATACTTGAGGTGCTCTCCGGTGGGTGCGACAAGCAGCACACCGGCACCGGCGCCTTGCAGCGAGAAATCCCCATCAAAGTACATGATCCAGTCGCGGCTTGCTTCCTTGTAGGGGAGAGCGGTCTCCCGAATTTCTTCGTCGGGCGTTGAGGTCCATTCTGCAATGAACTCCGCCAAGACTCTGCTCTGAAATGTCAAGGTACTGTCAAACTTCAACCCAAAGCTCGACAACTCCAAGGCCCATCCCACAATCCTTCCGGTCACAACTGGGTTGTGCAGTATCCGTTGCAACGGGAGGCGGGTGACGACAGTGTTCTCGTGGGCTTGGAAGTAATGACGCAGCTTCCTCGAGGCCATAAGGAGGCCGAAGAGCAATTTCTGCACACCGGAGTACCTCGACCTAGCCCCCTGCAAGAGGGAGCAGACAAAGTAAATCGGGTGCTGCATCATCTTCTTCTTCTGCACCACTTCACTTGACTGTACGGGCACCGCCCCGATGGCGTCAGACTCTGCCCCGGGCCTTTCCTTGCCAGCACCAGGCCCTGTCGGGGGAATCTCTGGCTTGCCATCCGCCGGTCCTGCCGTCGCCACTGCCTCCTCGTCGACCTCCCTCTGTGCCACCAGTGTGGCGCTGACCACTTGATTGGTTGCCGCTAGATACAGCATCAACGGCTCTTGTGGTTTAGGCGCAACCAGTATTGGCGTGGAGGAAAGGTATTTCTTCAGAACCTGCAACGCCACCTCAGCTTCTGGGGTCCACTCCATCGGGCCTGCCTTCTTCAAGATTTTGAAAAAGGGGAGGGCGCGCTCGGCGGACTTGGAGATGAATCTGCTCAATAGCCTTGATTTTGTCTGGGTTTGCCTCAATCCCGCGCTGTGACACAAAGAACCCGAGAAGCTTGCTGGACGGAACACCGAAGACACACTTCTCAGGGTTCAGCTTAAGGTTGATCTTGCGCAGGTTGGCAAACGTCTCTTCCAGGTCTTGTACAAGAGTTGCCCCGTCCTTGGTTTTGACTACTATGTCATCCATGTATGCTTCCATATTTCTATGGAGCTAGGGTTCAAAACCAATTTGGACCGCTTCTTGCAAACATCAAGCCGACACTCTTCAACCCGAAGGCATCCGTAAAAAGCAATACGCATCACATGGGGTGATGAATGTTGTCTTCTCTTCATCTTCTCTTGTCATGAAGATCTGGTGGTAGCCTGAGTAGGCGCCGAGGAATGACAACAAGTCACACCCGCCGCCGAGTCAACAATCACTGTCGATCTTGTGACAGCAGGGAAGGGGTCCTTGGGACAATCCATATTGATATCTGTGTAGTCAATACACAGCCTCCACTTCCCATTTGCCTTGCGCACCACCACCGGATTGGCCAACCATGTCGGATGGAGCACTCCTCTCTCCAAACCCGCCGCCTCCAACTTCCTGATCTCCTCCTTGATGAACTCCTACCTTTCCAGAGCCTGCTTCCTGACCTTCTGCTTGACGGGCCGCGCATGAGGACAGACAGCTAGGTGGTGCTCAATCACCTCCCTGGGAACACCGGGGATGTCGGATGCTTGCCATGCAAACACGTCAATATTCGCCCGCAGGAAGGTGACGAGATTGCCTTCCTTTTTGCTGTCGAGGGTGGAGCTTATGGTGAAAGGCCCTCCCATGCCATCCTCCCTAACGGACACCTTCTTGGTCTGCGGTGGCTCAGCTATGGATTTCTTGCTCTTTCCAGTGGAGATCTCTGGCACGTCCTCGACGGTAGCACAACACTCCAAAGAGGTGCGCTTGCCGAAGTGGGTGCGAGAGGTCTTGCTGGGCTTCTTCTTCCCTCCAGGGGCTTCAGCGGCAGGAGCAAGTGCCTTGGCGGCAGCTGCTGCAACTGCTTCCCAGTAGAGTTGGTCAGCTTAAATCAGCACGTCCTTCTTGTCGGAGGGGACGGAGATGATGGTCAACGGCCCGGGCATCTTCAGCATGTTGTAGGCGTAGGGCGATGTCGCCATGAACTTGGCTAGTGTCGGGCGGCCAAGGATCCCACTGTAGGGCAAGGGGATCTAAGCCACATCGAAGACGATTCTCTCTGTCCTGTAGTTCAATTATCCTTCAAACGTCATGGGCAGTGTGAACTTCCCCTTCGGCTGACCCCTCCCCGGATTGACACCTTGAAACGTGTCCGTTTCCTCGAGGTCTCCATCAGGAATTTGCAGCCTTTTGATCACGACGGGCGAGATCAAGTTCAGGCCGGCCCCGTCGTCGACCAACATCTTGTTCACCTTGAGGTTGCATATCGTTGGCGAGACCAACAACGGCAAACACCCGACCACGGTTGTGCGGTCAGGGTGGTTCTCGGCGTCAAAGATGAGGGGCGTGCTGGACCACTTCAGCGACTTCTGAGCGTTTAACAACGGCTCTGCTGTTGTAATCTCACGCGCCCACTGCTTGAGCTGGCGGTGAGAATTATGCAGCGATGCGCCACCATTGCGCACATGGCTTCCGTAGCCTTCTGGAACTCTTGCTCGCCGGACTCGTCGTCCTCGTCACAATGATCATATTCTTGCTTCTTGTCACGGCCCCGGGCGGTCCTCTCTTGCTGGTTGTCCTTGCCGCGGCGGCCTCCTTGGCCGCCACACTTCTTGCCGGAGTCCCACGGCACCATCCCGGCCCTTCTCCTTGTCCCGCCTCTTGTACTCAGCTTTTTGCTTCTCAGCAAGCAGCTCGACTTGTCGGCAGTTCTGGAGGTCGTGGCTCTTTGTGCGGTGGATCTTGCGATACTACTTGTCGGAGCTTCCTGGCTTGTCGGCCGCCGCCAAGGCCCAGCAGGCGGCGCACCCGGCAATCTCCTTGCCGAGGTCATCTGCCTTGGCCTTCTAAGCAGCACCGGTGCTGTCAGATCCTAGGACGGCAAGCACGGTCTTGCCCTTGCGTTTCCTGTTGCGACGCCGGCCCTTCTTCGTCGGGGCGGCGGTGTCTTCATTAGAAGAGTCAATTTCCACACCGGCGTCCTCGCCGAGGTACTTCCTTCCCTCTTCACTCCGGGCGCACCTATCGGCCAGAACATAAAGTTCAGCCACATCCTTAACATCGTTCATCACCAGCTCTTCGCGCATCTTGCGGTTGCGCATGTTCTGATGGAACACGCTGATCACGGCGGCGGGATGAACATCGGGGATGTTGTACTGCACCCCGCCGAACCTCTGGATGTACTTGCGTAGGGTTTCCCCTTCCTTCTGGGGAATGATATGCAGATCACTAGCCTGGCCATGAGCTTGGTGGCCCCCGGTGAAGGCACCAACAAACTCATGGCACAGATCCGACCAAGAAGAGATGGAATCCGCCGGCGAGTGCATCAACCAAGACATGACGTTGGGCTTCAATGCCAACGGGAAGTAATTGGCAAGCACCTTGTCGTCGCGAGCTCCGGCAGCTTGCATCGCGATGGTGTAGATGCTGAGGAACTCCGACGGATGGGTCTTGCCATTGTACTTCTCGCCAACGTCGGGCTTGAACGTGCGGTGGGACGGCCATTGGAACTGCCGCAGCTCACGGGTAAAAGCTGGGCAACCCACCTCATAAGGTAGGCCGCCAGAGCTCCCCGGCGCTGGGTGGTCCATAGCGGGTCCCACCCGCTTGACCGACTGGTAGCGCGTATCGCACCGGCGCTCGATAGTGGTTCGAGCATCTTCGCGGGCTTGTTCTCGAAGAACTTGGCGTTGGTCGCGATGGGTCCGTGGGTCGGACGACGCTATGGAAATATTATCACAAGCGTCATCGTGACGGACCGACACCCGCGGTGGCTGGCGTGGAGGAGGAGAGTGCACCATGGCCGTCGCACCCCTGGCCCCTCCACCGCTGGCATGCGGTGGTTCGACGGAGAGTCGGCCCGAAGGCCCCGCCGGTCAACTTTATTGGTGACAGCGACGAGGCTCCGGATGGTGGCTCTCCACTTGTCGAGCTTCTCCGCAGCAAGAGGGAAGTCGAGGAGCAGCCGCGCGTGCGCCAAAGCTTCGGCTGGCGTGGGTGGCGGTGACACCTGCGTGACCGTGACGCGCTTCGACTTCTATCTACGTTAGAAGGAGCTCTACCACGCCCCAGCGGCTCCGTGCCATTTTCGCCAGCACTTCGGCGAGCATGCTGGACTCCTTCGTCCCGCAGACGATGCACAGGGCTCTTCCCACGGCGGTGTCCGGGGTCTCCAGCGTGGTGGCGCTGCTCGTCGCGCGCACCCTGGGAAGAGCTTGCTGCGGGAACCGGCGTGGGCGTCTTGGAGGTTGCTGCACAACCCGTGGGTGGCACAACAACACTCCTTGAGGGCCTCCGCCGCCTGCGGGGGGCCCAGCTCCATCTTTGGATTTGGCAGCGTGCGGCCAGTCGCCTGGCGCACGAACGACGTCGCTCGCCAGGCTCTGACTACCAGAGCCATGCTGGTGCTCGCGGACTGCGGCCCGAGTCCTGTCCGCGACCGGCCTGCTGTTCGCCCGCACTGGCACGGGCAGTTCGGCTCCCGACTAGCCGATCGCCGTGATTGTCTTCCTCTTTTGAGCCATGGCGATGAAGAACTGCTAGGCTAACTACTTGACCAGATTCTCACAATTGGCCCGCCCCCTACCTGGCGCGCCAAAGATGTCGGTGGGAAACGACACCTATGGGATCACAAGAATCCCTACTATGGTTGCCGGGGCGCGGGGTTGTGAGAAGAGCAGGATTAACAGTCAGCACAAGGATCGTTTACCCAGGTTCGGGCCGCGAGGATGTGTAAAACCCTAGTTCTGCTTTGGGGGTGTATTGAGTGTTCTTGAGCTCTCGAACTAGCTATGGCGGCTGTGAAATTCCAAAGAGCCGAATCCGCATCCAGTACGCCATGGGCCCTCTTTTATAGTCGAAAGGGGCTGCCACAGTGGCACACAGGAGGTGGAAAGGTCTACAGTACTATGAGCTTATCGCCCGTATTATAGGACAAGACACATTTAATGCGTCGCTTAGGTGTCCCCTAGCTTTATCGGGGACGGGAGCGAGGCCCGTCCCGTCCGTCGCCACTCCTCTTCGCTTCGACACGCGCCCTGGCCAAAGATGCATGCGGCGCTATGTAGGCAGGCAGGCAGCTGAGGTGGCATGGTGGTAGGGTCTTGACGAAGATCTGCATGCCACCACGCAGGTGCTTGCTGAGTTGGCGTAGAGGCCGACCGTCGAAACGCAGGTGTCTGCCCAGCTTGTTGAGCTAGCAGCTGCTTGGGGACGACAGTGGAGTCTTGGTCGACGCGGGCCTGTCTGTGGCCCCACTGACGTCCTCGGCAAGGGCCTTGCCGGGTCCCGGCAAGGGTGTTGCTGTGGCGTTCTAGTCGTCCCCGGCAAGGCGCTTGCCGGGGGTCTTATGGATCTCCTCGGCAAGGATCCCGCCGAGGGTCACCATCTTCTGGTTCTCATCTGATCTTATATCTCTATGGTCTTGACAAAGATTTGCATGCTACTACGGAGGTGCCTCCCGAGCCCCAGTTCCAATGTGGTTGGTTGAGTTGGAACCCGTGGGCTCAAGGGTGGCTCGCTCTGTTAGCATCGGGCAAGTTGCCCCGGCAAGGTTCTTGCCGGGGCTGCGGAGGCCTGCCCCGGCAAGGATCTTGCCGAGGAATCCACCTCGCCCTCTCGCTCTTTCGTATCTTTGGTCTTGGTGTTGCCTTGGCCATCTTGTGCTTGGGATTCTCTCCGGCTTCCCTCCTCTGCTCTGCTTAGTGTGGCCGTGGGCGCGGCTCCGACTGTCCGTGCACAAGTAAAGGGGTCAAAAGGAGCGCCCCTACTTTTGTACACCGACATTGAGAATCTTAATTTTTAAATTCTAGTGCATCCAAAACTTATTTGAAATTCATGAAACTTATCGTGTTGTCATATGGACATCAACACAAAGTGGCATTGTACTTTCTTTGTCAAATTTGAGACCAGTTTTAATTTAATCTTTATCTTCTTACAAACGAAGATTATTAATAATTGGGAACCAATATTGCAAACGGATTATTTATTCGAACCATGGGCGTTAGACCAACAATGGATACGTGCCATGCTATGGTTAAGCAATAAAACAACCGAATTAATAATCAAAATAGAAAAACAATATATGTGCCGACACGCGACCCGTGTGCCAGGCGAGCAGGCATGAGTTGAGGGGACGCATGCGAGGAGTCCGCCGCATAGGCAGACCGGGAGGCATGCGTGCTGGTGTGTGAATTTACGGGAGGCATGCGAGCAGCTGTGTGAAATGACGGTAGGCATGCCAGCAGTCCGGTGCGCAGGCTCACCGAGAGGCGAGCGAGCGGTTTGACCGCCGCCCGCCTCTCTCCCACTACTCCATATTAATGGCATGTCCGAGCGGCCGCACCCCCCATACTCGCCACACGTACAATCCTCTCTCTCCGCTTGCATCCTCGACGCCACTCTCTGTCGTCAAAGCCGTCAGTGTATGAGGATGCCGCCGAAGCGCCCCATCGGAGGGAGTGGCGATGCCGGGGCTACTGAAGCACCGGAGAACTGCGTGGAGATGGAGACAAAGGTTGCCATCACCACCGACGAGGTATCGCTACACGCTGACGTCATTCACAGTGTTGTGCTTCCACTGCCGGAGCCGGAGCTGCACACCGATTTCGGTGACAACTCGGGCGACGACTCCAATGACCACTCCGTCGACGACTCCGACGACGACGGACAACCGGATAGTCAACTATACCCATTTATGTGTCAAATAGATCCTAGGGTTTCTCTGGTTATTCCTGCCTCCCTCTTTTTGGAATAGAATTCCTATCGTTATGTTCTCCTAATCCATGAAACTGAGTAAGTTTCGTTAGATCCGTGTAGTGTATTGATTGTTTGAATGGTACAAGTGATAAGTGATTAGTTGTTTCATCTGTGCAAATGATATCTGCTAATAATTCGACTAGGGTTAGTGTTCGTGCTAATAATTGCTAGCCAGGTCTTGACAATTTATTTTGAATGACCTACATATATTGTGCCATTATTTTCTTCGAGATTGGATTGTACATTGACGATTGTGCTTAAAAATCGAACCATAATCTATGGATATGTATAAAAAATAGCCATAAATACCTAATCCTACATCACGTCATGTAAACATTGATTTGATGCCAAATTTTGGCAACTGCCAAATGTTCGCTAGAGATTAGTTTGTAAAAATTAATTTGACGCCACATTTTTTTACTATATGTATAGGTGGTCTCTGACGATGTCGACAGCGAGGATGAAGATGGCCAGAGCAGGTACAAGAGGCAGATCCTCAGGGAGGTTTATGCAAGAATGCATAACAGGCGTATTAGGACCTGGGACGGCGACTATCGATGCCCATTTTGCAACCAAAAGCTTCATGCCGAGTACCTAGAGAAGCTTCAGGATCATGCCGGTAGATGAAATGAGATGTGGGATCGAACTATGTACACTTGAGTATGGTTAATGATGGTTGAACTATGTACTTATGGTTGAACTATGCTTGTGTACACTTATTATCTATGTATGAGTATGTCTAATCTATGTTTACTTATAAAGTGGGATATGGATGCAATCAGTTCAATTGATGGAATCTACCTCCATCCTGTTTTATTGGTCCCCTTTGTAATTTGTGTTAAATTTTGACCAAAGATTTAACTAACAAAATGTTTGTGCTGGTCAGCAAAAATTATATCTTCGGTCAAAATTTGGTAAATAACAAAGGGGACCAATAAACTAGGACGGAGGTAGTACGTCAATCACACACGGTTCCCAAAATTGGAACCATGTGCAATGACTTTTGTCTTCCATGTTACGTCAACCGCACACGGTTAGCTCTAGCAAACTGTTGCCTCTGAAACTCTTTATGGGACAGAAAACCCTCACCACCCAATTCAAAAAAGGAAAAAGGAAACCCTCACCATCCCCACATCACGAAAACCCTCACCCCGCCCGCCACCCCCTCCGGTCCCCATTCACACATGCAGAAGATCCTATGCGTCTATCCATGGCATAGTCTATCGCCGTGACAACCACTTATCTCGACGCCTGTCACCGCCGCCAGGCTGCCGACAAACCCCATTGCAATTCGCCACTTCCGCTTGCCGCCGCCTATCGCCGTCGACTTTCTCTATGCTGCTCGCGGTCAACGCAGCTCCGCCAGATTGGGGAATCCGCCGTATTGAGGATTTTTTTTTTCTCATGGACAACAAGGTAATTAACCAATTTAATGAGATATTATCTCATCATTTATCCCAGGTCATCTGCCTCCTTTAATCAGCTGGCCAAAATCGCCGTGAATTCATTTTTGTTCGAGCTGATTTGAGGATTTTCTTTCATTCATAGAGTGTATAGTGCATGGACACATCAGGACTTTGCGGCCTCGGCCAGACATCCATGGAGTTCCATCTCACCGTACCATATGACTTGAGCATGTGCGCGGTATGTTCAATATCACCCTAAATTGGTTGGCATGGCCTAGTTTCCTGAACATATACTATATATTGCTGCATTCGGAAAAAAGGTGCCACATCCAGCATATACGTCAAAGGGGATTTTTTCCCATTTTCTTTCTATATTAGGCAAATTAATGATGTATTGTTCTTTCGATTACACTCATATTTCAAGTGTTGTACAGTACTTTCAATTTCGCCCATATTTGCATGTTACCATATTCTTTAACAATCCTACCATTTTATGCAGCGCGTCCCTTGCTATGCAACAGAATCTGTAGTACACAATCTTTCCCTTTACATAAATGAAGATTGTAGGGATGTCATACTGAACACAAACCATGGATTTAGAATCGTTGCTTCTGTAAGACTTGATAAATGTGGTTGCTCCTATTTTGGCAAGGGCCTTTGGATAGAAATTTCTAAGTTTTATTTACTGAAAGCTGGCACTAAAATTGCACTGCACATAAAAGACCCTAGTCATGAGATATATGTTAACTTCCACGACGATATCATCCGTCAGACTTTGTTTGAAGTAAGTGTTCTTTTCAAGTATCTGCATGTTGGCTTACCCAGCATGTAACGCCCTCGATGCGGCTATATCTCCCACGTGTCGAGGCACGACTTAGAGGCATAACCGCATTGAAAGCAATGTCGCAAGTGAGGTAATCTTCACACAACCCATGTAATAAATAGGGAAAGAGATACATAGTTGGCTTACAAATGCCACTTCACACAAAACATAAATAAACATCCATCTTTCAGAGTACACTCAAGGTCCGACTACGGAACCAAAATAAAAGAAGATACCCCAAATGCTACACAGATCCCCGATCGTCCCAACTGGGCAACACTACTGATCATCAGGAAAAGACACATAGTAACGACCACGTTCCTCGTCGAACTCCCACTTGAGCTTGGTTGAGTCACCAGTCGCATCGCCGGCACCGCAACTGTTTTGGTAGAATCTGTGAGTCACGGGGACTCAAAGCAATCTCACACCCTCGAGATCAAGACTATTTAAGCTTAAAGGAAGGACAGGGTTGTAAGGTGGAGCTGCAGCAAGTTTACTAGCATATATGGTGGCTATTTCTCAAAAGAGAGCGAGAAGAGGAGCAAAGCACGGTCGTGAAACTAGTAGCGATCAAGAAGTGATCCGTAACTACTTACGCCGGACATAACTCCAACACCGTGTTCACTTCCGGACTCACGAGAAGAGACCATCACGGTTACACACGCGGTTGATGTGTATTTTATTTGAGGTCAACTTCGGGTTTTCTACAACCGACATTAACAAATTCCCATCTGCCTCATAACCATGGCACGGCTTTCGAAAGATAATACCCTGCAGTGGTGTCCCAACTTAGCCCATTATAAGCTCTCACGGTCAACGAAGGATATTCCTTCTACCGGGAAGACCCGATCAATCTCGGAATCCCGGACTACAAGACATTTCGACAGCAATAAAACAAGACCAGCAAAGCCACCCGGTTGTGCCGACAAATCCCGATAGGAGCTGCACATATCTCGTTCTCAGGGCACATCCAGATGAGACAAAGCATGAGTAAAACCAAGCCTCGAAGTTTCCCCTGTGGTGGCCCAAGGCGGTTCGGGCCAAGACTCGAAGGAGCACTGGTCCGGGGTTAAAATAAAGATGACCCTCGGGCTCATGAAACCCGGGGGAAAAAGGCTTAGGTGGCAAATGGTAAAACCAATGTTGGGCCTTGCTGGACGAGTCTTATTCAAAGCGAACTGTCAAGGGGGTCCCATAAATCACCCAACCGTGTAAGGAACGCAAAAATCAAGGAACATAACACCGGTATGACGGAAACTAGGGTGGCAAGAGTGGAACAAAACACCAGGCATAAGGCCGAGCCTTCCACCCTTTACCAAGTATATAGATATATTAATTATAGCAGATATATATTGTGATATTCCCAACAAGTAAACATGTTCCGATCAGGAACAACATCTCCATGTTCCAACAAGGAACAAACTTCAACTTCACCTGCAACTAGCAACGCTATAAGAGGGGCTGAGCAAAGCGGTAACATAGCCAATCAACTGTTTGCTAGGAAAGGATGGTTAGGGGCTGACATGGCAATATGGGTGGCATGATATAGCAAGTGGGTAGGCATCGCAGCATAGGCATAGCAAAAGAGCGAGCATCCAGCATAGCAAAGATAGAAGTGATTTCGAGGGTATGGTCATCTTGCCTGCAATGTTCTCAGAGTTGTCGAAAGCTTGATCCTCGTAAGCGTTCTCAACAGGTTCCTCGTTCACGTACTCGTCTCCCGGCTCTACCCAAAGCAACAACACAAACAAAGGAACCCAATAAATCACGGTGCAATGCACAAGCAACATGATGCAAAACATGACATGATATGCGAGATGTGATATGCAATGCGTATGCGCGCTCCGGAAGAAAAATGATGAACCAGGCATCAACTTGGCAAACCAAGTATGCCACTGGAAAGATGAGATAATTTCGGTTCAAATCGATATAAAGATCACCGGAATCGGATGCACGGTTTGGAAATGACAAGCAAAACAAGAATGGCACAAATCTGCCATTAACAGCATGATGCCACTTAGCAAGCAACAAAAAATTAAGCTAATGCAACCAAACGTATCAACAAAGTATATGGCAGTGATCTACACAAGATGCTTGACAAAAGATGAGCACTGAGCTTCGGCTAAATCACATCATAACAGGTTCAAACAAGCATGGCAAAAGTGCACAAAATATCAGGCTGGACATGGCAAAAACAGCATCAAGGTTGCAATGTTCAGAGCAAGAAAACTACATGCTACAGGAACTTAAAATAGCAAAACAAGGCATGGCATGAATCTACTCAAAGAATAGAACAAAAGTCCCTTACTGACCATAAGCCAAAAAGGATCAGAAAATATAGTAACTTACATGTCAATATTGAAAGTTTCGTTAACAGATTCAGCAACATGGCATGTCAAAAACTGATAACAAGTAGGCATGTTTACAAGCTCAATTCACTCACTACAGAGCCTTAAATGATAAACTAAGCATACATACATCAAGAAGACATGGCATAGAAGACATACATGGCAGGAAAAATAACATAGCATACATGGATCAACCACAACAACCTTGGCAAAATTGAATAACGTGTAAACAATCGGTCAGGAAACCTTTAATAGCAAAAGTAGAGCTCGATTGACTCAAGCTATGGTACTCCATAATTGCAAACAAGGACATGGATGGATAGAGCAAGACATGTTTAACAAAACATCCTTACTGAAGTATCTCAAAATATGCATGGATCTCTCGGTAGAATCAAGTTAACATGGCATCAAAATATCAGCAAAACAGAGCTGAAATCAGCAACATCAGGACACCTACTTTGCATGCTTGTGCTAGTCACCACATAGATCACAAAAATACATACACGCCTACTTTGCATACACGCCTACTTTGCATACACGCCTGGAACGATAGCATGGCATATTACAAAACACATGTAGGACTCAAATTCATACGGTGCACACATAAATCATGGCAAAAATAACAAAAGTGCAAGTTCTGTTAAGAAACAGAAACTAACATCACATAACACTCTTCTAACAGCATTTCGGGCATCAAGATGAGCTCAAATGAAAATGATGCAATGATATGAAATGATCTACTCTTCGAGGCGAACATTTTGATATATTAAACACGCAAAATGGATCTACAGATGCAAAGTTACGCTACGTTGAAAATGCCACGAAATAACATAGGATGCAAAAGGAGGAAAAAATGGAGGGGGAGAAGTCAACCCAACGCGCGACCCGAGGCCGAACCGATCGGGGAGCTCCGGCGTCGGCGGCGCCGGATCCGCGGCGGGGAGGAGGAGGCGGCGCCGGCGGGATCCGGTGGCGGCGGCGGCGGGATCCGGTGGAGGAGGCGGCGCGCGGCATCCGGTGGAGGAGGAGGCGAGGTGACGGCGGCGAGGGCCGGGCCGGTGCGGGCGGCGGAAGTGCGTGGCGGCGGCGGCGCGAGGCGCTGGCGGCCGGAGCTGCTGGCGCTGTGGCGGCGTGGCTGTGGCGGGTTCGCTTTGCTGGGCCGGGCGCGCAATGGC
This sequence comes from Aegilops bicornis, assembly GCA_021605145.1. NCBI lineage: Eukaryota > Viridiplantae > Streptophyta > Magnoliopsida > Poales > Poaceae > Aegilops > Aegilops bicornis. The sequence goes on along the minus strand of CM038670.1, from coordinate 298,476,601 downwards.
GGCGGCGCTGACACGTGGCGCACGCGGACTGGTTCGGACGCGGCGGCGATTTCGTCCGGCGGCGGCGGACGTGTCCATACGGGCGCGGGGACGAGTTTTAGGGTTTCGGGGGGAGAAGACCCGGATTTGGACGGGGGAGGTGTTTAAATAGGCATAGAGGGAGCTAGGAGAGTCCAAATGGGGTGTAGTTTTCGCCCACAGGATCGTGATCGAACGACGGAGAGCATGGAAGTGACTTAGATGGGTTATTGGGCTGTTTTGGAGGGGTGTTGGGCTGCAACTTAAAAGAGGCCTTTGCGAGTGCGGTTAACCGTTGGAGTACCAAACAAGCTCCAAATGACCGAAACTTGACCGGTGGTCTACGGGTGGTATACCAAGGCCACTAGACAAACCTCGGTCCATTCCGAGAAGGTTTAGTACCGCACACGGAAAAACGTAAAAGGGGCCGCCGGGGGAGATAGGAGCGCCGGATTGCAAAACGGACAACGGGGAAAATGCTCGGAATCATGAGACGAACACGTATGCAAATGCGATGCACATGATGACATGATAAAAAAAATGCATGACATGGACAAAAAGCAAAATGAAGAAAAAAACCCAACCACGGAGGGAATATCATATCACAATGCTGAAAATGGCAAGAGTTGGAGTTACAATTATGGAAAGTTACTTCCGGGGTGTTACTACAATCCACCACTACAAGAGGATCTCGTCCCGAGATCTAGGACTGAAAGAACTCCGGATATTCGGAACGGAGGTGATCCTCGCGCTCCCAGGTGACTTCACGGTCGGAATGGTGTGACCACTTCACTTTCGTGAATTTGATTGACTTGTTGCGAGTCTTAGCTCGGTTTCTTCAAGAATAGCAACGGGGTGCTCATGATAAGAGAGATCTTCTTGAAGGTCAATCTCTTGAAGTTGATAGTGCGTTCAGGAGTCTTGAAGCACTTGCGGTTGTGACACGTGAAACACATCGTGCACGCTTGCAAAGTTGGAAGGAAGCTCAAGTTGATAGGCGAGATCGCCTCTTTTGCCATTTATATTTATAGGAACCACGTATCTAGGTGCAAGCTTCCATTTGATACCAAAGCGACGAGTGCCTTTCATTGGAGAGACGCGGAGGTAGACATGGTCTCCGATTTCAAAAGCCACATCACGGTGCTTATCATCATAATAGCTCTTCCGCGCGATTGCGGCTTTGAGATTCTCACGAATGACTTGGCACATTTCTTCCATTCATGATCAAGTCATTGCCAAGAAGTTGGCGTTCACCGTCTCTGCACCAATTGAGAGGAGTACGGCACTTTCGCCATAGAGAATTTCGAATGTGGCCTTGCCCGAACTTCGCTTGGAAGCTGTTGTTGTAGGAGAACTCGGCATATGGAAGACAATCTTCCCACTTCATACCGAAAGAAATGACACAAGCCCTGAGCATATCTTCAAGGATTTGATTTACTCGCTCGACTTGGCCACTTGTTTGAGGATGGAAAGCTGTGCTGAAACGAATGTTGGTGCCCATGGCCTTCAAAAGAATCCCAAAACTTGGAGGTAAAGATGCTGCCACGGTCCGAAGAGATCACTTGTGGAATGCCGTGCAAGGAGACAATCTGGAGGTGTATAGCTCGCCAACCGAGCTGCTGTGATGGATTCTTTGATAGGAAGAAAATGAGCCACTTTAGTAAGCTTCTCAATGACAACGAAGATAGCATCATTTCCACGCTTGGACTTAGGAAAACCAGTCACGAAGTCCATCTCGATATGATCAAATTTCCATTCTGGAATAGCAAGAGGTTGGAGGAGACCAGCTGGTCTTTGGTGTTCTGCTTTCACTCTTCTGCAGACATCACATTCATTCACGAATTGAGCAATTTCTCGCTTCATTCGAGTCCACCAATATGATCGCTTGAGGTCTGGTACATCTTCGTACTTCCGTGATGAATGGATAGAAGCGAATTGTGAGCCTCGTTCATAATGACTTTTCTCGAGATCACCCTTAGGAACCACAATCCGGTCCTCAAAGAAAAGAGTATCTTTGTCATCAACGTGGAAGCACTTGTACTTGGAAATGCCCTTGTCGATACCACGTTTCACCTTCTTCACCATGGTATCCGTAAGTTGAGCCTCACGAATCTGATCTTCCAAAGTAGGAGAGACTATGAGGTTGGCAAGAAAGCCTTGAGGAACAACTTGAAGATTCAGCTTATGGAAAGCTTCACAGAGATCCGGTGAAAAGGCTTGAGGATTAGACTGTTGCGATAAGCCTTCCTGCTCAAAGCATCTGCAATGGCATTGGCCTTGCCGGAGTATATTCAATACTTGGGTTGTACTCTTGAATCATTTCGACCCATCGAAGTCCGCCCGAGGTTGAGGTTGGGCTGAGTGAAAATGTACTTGAGACTCTTGTGATCGGTGAAAATGTCCACTTTCCTTCCCAACAAGAGATGTCTCCACGTTATCAATGCATGGACAAGCGCCGCCAACTCAAGATCGTGAGTGGGGTAGTTCTTTTCGTTGGGCTTCAATGGCGAGAGGTATAAGCCACAACTCTCTTCTCTTGCATTAACACAAAGACCGAGACCTTGAAGAGAAGCATCACGAGAAAACTTCAAATGGCTTGGATTCATCAGAGGAGTCAAGACAGAGCTGTGACGAGTTTCTCTTTGAGAGTATTGAAAGCAACGTCACACTCGGGAGACCGGACATACTTCACATGCTTCCGGAGGAGGTTGGAAAGAGGCTTTGCAATCTTGGAGAAGTTCTCAACGAATCTTCGGCAATAGCTTGCAAGACCAAGAAAATCATGGAGCTGCTTGACATTCGAGGAGGTTCCCAATTCACAATTGCGGACACCTTCTCGGGATTAATAAATGATGCCCTTGGCGGAGATGATATGACCAAGATAAAGCACTTCATCAAGCCAAAATTCACATTTGGAGAACTTCGCATAGAATTGATACTCTCGAGTTTGTCTAGCACCAATCGCAAATGTTTGGCATGATCCTTCTTATTCTTGGAGAAGACCAAAATATCATCAAGATAGACCAAGACGAATTCATTGGTATAGGGGTTGAAAATGAAGTTCATCATCCGAGAGAATGTTGGAGGAGCATTGACGAGGCCGAAAGACATGACAGTATATTCATAAGAACCAAAGCTTGTTCCGAATGCTTTGTCTTGGGAATATCTTGTTCACGAATGTGAATCGATGATAACCCATACGAAGGTCAAGCTTGGAGAACACTTTAGCACCTTTGAGTTGCTCGAAAAGCTCATTGATGTTGGGAAGTGGATACTTGTTCTTGATTGTCTTCTTATTCAATGGACGGTAATCGACGCAAAGTCGGTCCGTGCCATCCTTCTTCCGGACAAAAGAACACCACAACCCCAAGGAGATGAACTCGGTCCGATCAAACCCAGACGCTCTTGTTCATCGAGCTGCTTCTTCAATTCCCTCAGCTCATCAGGTCCAAGCTTGTATGGGACGCTTGCAAAGCGGAGTTCGATGCCGGGCTCAAGATCGATAACGAACTCAATCGCCGATGAGGAGGCATACCGGAAGCTCTTCTCGAAAGACATCTTGGTACTCACACACGACTGAATTGAGAGATAGCATTCAGTTCGCCCTTCTCATTGAGAGAAAACAACCGAATGGTTTCATCACGAGTGGCATAGATGATCACATCATTAGAAGAGTGAGTCAATTGAATTTCCCTGGCAGCACAATCAAGCTGAGCTTTGTGCTGAGAAAGCCAGTCCATTCCGAGAATAAGATCAATATCCGAGTCACCAAGGACAATTGGTTTAGCCAGAAATCTATAATCACCCATCTTGATACCGACATTTGGAACCAACATGGTAGATCTCAAACGCTTAGCCGGAGAAATAACTTGCATAGCTTTAGGTAATGCCTCTGTATCAAAATTGTGCTTCATGCAAAAGGATAAGACATGAAAGAATGCGATGCACCAGTATCAAATAAGACTTTTGCAGGAATATCATTAACTGGAAGATTACCCATGATCACATCAGAAGATTCCTCTGCTTGAGCTGCATTCATCATATTGACCTTGGGATGCTTTGGATTATGCTTGACCACTGCATTGCTTGAAGATTTCACAGGAGGAGGAGGCGGAAGGCGCCTCTGGTTGAAACATTTGTTCGCATAGTGACCTTTCTGCTGACATTTGTTGCAAGTCACCTCAGAGAGCGGACGGTGGTAAGGAGCACTTGACCTTGGAGCTTGAGAATTAGACTTGTTCTCGATAGCTTGGGTTGGGTGGGTGGGAAGATCCACGGCCACCTGAGTTCTTCTCACGATAAGGCTAATGAGCGGAGGAGGAGGAAGGTAGAACTTCACGCTTAGCTGCCACTTGGGAGGAAAAAGAAGACTGAACTGCATCCCTGATTCTCTTCTTAGAAGCCTCACATTTGAGCTGGGCAGTTTCTTGCTTCAGTGCCATGTTGTAGAAGTCATCATACTTATCTGGCTCAAAAAGCACAAGAGCTAATTGCAGATCTTCTCTCAGACCACCTCTGAATTGATAGATCATACTCTTTTCATCGTGAACGCGTCTTGCTTAGCAAAACGAGCGAAGCTTCGAACTGGATATTGTATTGATAGACAGACATGTTGCCCTGCTTGAGATTGCGGAACTCCTCACGCTTGCTCTCAACAACACTTTTCGAATGTGGTGAGCTCAAATCACGCGGAACTCATCCCGTGTAATGACACGACCTCCTCTCGAATCTTTGTATTCTTTGGTACCACTCAGCAGCTTGATCCTTGAGTTGAAACGATGCAAACTTGACAAAGTCCTCAGGTCCGACATTGCTACAATCAAAATGCTTGCAGATGTCCACAAGCCAATCGTCAGCGTCGTGGCCTCGATACGTAAACCGAAAGACTTCGGTGATTAGCGAGGAACCGATCGAGAGTAGCAAAGTGCGGCTGATTGTTGCCTTGACCTTGATTTCCTTGATCGCCTTGCCCTTGAGTACGTTCTTGCAAGAGCTGCAAAATCATCTCGAGCATTGGCATTGGTGGCTGCCATGATAGCTTGCCGTGCCTCTGGAGGCGGAGGTGGAGGTGGAGGGTCTGATCGATCCCCATCATTGCGATCCGGATTCGTACGCGTTGGCGGAGCCATCCTGAAGAGGGTGACATCCGTTAGTCCTTTGATAGACAAATAGACAAGTTGAATCAACGGATAGAAATTGCAACATATAGTCTTCACAATAAACATTCGAACAAGAATGAACGAATGAATTCCAAAGTTAATCATCACACGCCCATTAAGGTGAGAAGCCACTTAGATAAAGATATGGAAACAACATCCATCTTAGAAACAAATCGAATATCACAACTGAAAACAAAAGATTGGCTTCTAGAATGAGCCGAACAAACACATGATAGAGATTTACGCCCAAAGTGTTCGTGGTGGGGCCCACACGGCACGACGATAGCGGACGTCACGAATGACAAACAAGACGTCCCGAATCAGCATAGCCAAGGATTCCTTAAGACGTCTCGCGACCACTGTAAATCGACCGTGAATGGGCGGACCACTAAACTTTGAACCCCAATCTCAAATCATACATCTGTCGGAAAGATATCCTGTAAGCTACTAGAATTCCCACCTATAAAATCCCGAAACTTTCTGGTTATGCAATCTGGTGTTGGGGATACAGGGGACACAAAATATATCACACAAACTAACAATACCTAGATCCAAATTGTATCCATCCGTCAACACATAACCAAGAAATCCTCGAAATCGTGGTACCTCGACCTTGAAAAACATCCGTTATACAAGTCATGGCAATACTCCCTTTTCGCCTCGATCTTTGGGCTATCGGGGTTATCTCACCAACAACTGCACAAAAGAGATTTCGATGTCGGCAAAACTCGTGTATTCCGTAACTGCAACGATAAAATTGTGACGACAACACCTCGGAGCTCAACTTCCGGACACCGCCACAACCCCTAAATGTCGAGGCACCAAGAACAATGTTCTCGCCACAAAACCATCGAACGATTCCAAGATACCCACGTGATCCTAAAAAAATTTTAGTGAAATTTGAGGAGAGAAGAGTCAAAACACTACGTCAGGATACCTCACAGAGCTTACGAAGGGACTGGGAGTAAAAAGAATCCTACTCTCCGATATATATAATCCTAAGACTCAAAACATTTTTCCATTCTAGACTCAACAACGCCAAAGAAACAATCAAGTAGGGGGGCTCCTAAGTCGGGAAGGCTCGACTACCAACTTGTAACGCCCTCGATGCGGCTATATCTCCCACGTGTCGAGGCACGACTTAGAGGCATAACCGCATTGAAAGCAAAGGTCGCAAGTGAGGTAATCTTCACACAACCCATGTAATAAATAGGGAAAGAGATACATAGTTGGCTTACAATCGCCACTTCACACAAGACATAATTAAACATCCATCATTCAGAGTACACTCAAGGTCCGACTACGGAACCAAAATAAAAGAAGATACCCCAAATGCTACACAGATCCCCGATCGTCCCAATCGGGCACCACTACCGATCATCAAGAAAAGACACATAGTAACGACCACGTTCCTCGTCGAACTCCCACTTGAGCTCGGTTGAGTCACCTGTACTGGCATCGTCGGCACCTGCAACTGTTTTGGTAGAATCTGTGAGTCACGGGGACTCAGCAATCTCACACCCGCGAGATCAAGACTATTTAAGCTTAAAGGAAGGACAGGGTTGTAAGGTGGAGCTGCAGCAAGCGACTAGCATATATGGTGGCTATTTCGCAAAAGAGAGCGAGAAGAGGAGCAAAGCACGGTCGTGAAACTAGTAGCGATCAAGAAGTGATCCTGAACTACTTACGTCAGACATAACTCCAACACCGTGTTCACTTCCCGGACTCCGCCGAGAAGAGACCATCACGGTTACACTCATGATTGATGTGTATTTTATTTGAGGTCAACTTCGGGTTTTCTACAACCGGACATTAACAAATTCCCATCTGCCTCATAACCGCGAGCACGGCTTTGGAAAGATATTACCTGCAGGGGTGTCCCAACTTAGCCCATTATAAGCTCTCACGGTCAACGAAGAATATTCCTTCTACCGGAAGACCCGATCAATCTCGGAATCCCGGACTACAAGACATTTCGACAAAGCAATAAAACAAGACCAGCAAAGCCACCCGGTTGTGCCGACAAATCCCGATAGGAGCTGCACATATCTCGTTCTCTGGGCACATCCTGATGAGACAGGCTCCTAGTAAAACCAAGCCTCGAGTTTCCCCGTGGTGGCCCCGCGGGGGGCTCGGTTCGGGCCAGCACTCGACGGAGCACCGTCCGGGGTTAAAATAAAGATGACCCTCGGGCTCGCGAAAACCCGGGGAAAAAGGCTTAGGTGGCAAATGGTAAAACCAATGTTGGGCCTTGCTGGACGAAGTCTTATTCAAAGCGAACTGTCAAGGGGTCCCATAAATCACCCAACCGTGTAAGGAACGCATAAAAATCAAGGAACATAACACCGGTATGACGGAAACTAGGGTGGCAAGAGTGGAACAAAACACCGCATAAGGCCGAGCCTTCCACCCTTTACCAAGTATATAGATGTATTAATTATAGCAGATATATATTGTGATATTCCCAACAAGTAAACATGTTCCGATCAGGAACAACATCTCCATGTTCCAAGAAGGAACAAACTTCAACTTCACCTGCAACTAGCAACGCTTATAAGAGGGCTGAGCAAAGCGGTAACATAGCCAATCAACGGTTTGCTAGGAAAGGATGGTTAGGGCTGACATGGCAATATGGGTGGCATGATATAGCAAGTGGTAGGCATCGCAGCATAGGCATAGCAAAAGAGCGAGCATGTAGCATAGCAAAGATAGAAGTGATTTCAAGGGTATGGTCATCTTGCTGCAATGTTCTCGAGTTGTCGAAAGCTTGATCCTCGTAAGCGTTCTCAACAGGTTCCTCGTTCACGTGCTTTCGTCTCCGGCTCTACCCAAAGCAACAACACAAACAAAGGAACCCAATAAATCACGGTGCAATGCACAAGCAACATGATGCAAAACATGACATGATATGCAAGATGTGATATGCAATGCGTATGCGCGCTCCGGAAGGAAAATGATGAAACAGGCATCAACTTGGCAAACCAAGTATGCCACTGGAAAGATGAGATGATTTCGGTTGAAATCGATATAAAGATCACCGAATCGGATGCACGGTTTGGAAATGACAAGCAAAACAAGAATGGCACAAATCTGCCATTAACAGCATGATGCCACTTAGCAAGCAACAAGAAATTAAGCTACTGCACCCAAACGTATCAACAAAGTATATGGCAGTGATCTACACAAGATGCTTGACAAAAGATGCGCACTGAGCTTCGGCTTAATCACATCATAACAGGTTCAAACAAGCATGGCAAAAGTGCACAAAATATCAGGCTGGACATGGCAAAAACAGCATCAGGTTGCAATGTTCAGAGCAAGATAACTACATGCTACAGGAACTTAAAATAGCAAAACAAGGCATGGCATGAATCTACTAAAAGCATAGAACAAAAGTCCCTTACTGACCATAAGCCAAAAAGGATTAGAAAATATAGTAACACCCATGTCAATATTGAAAGTTTCGTTAACAGATTCAGCAACATGGCATGTCAAAAACTGATAACAAGTAGGCATGTTTACAAGCTCAATGCACTCACTACAGAGCCTTAAATGATAAACTAAGCATACATACATCAAGCAGACATGGCATAGAAGACATACATGGCAGGAACAATAACATAGCATACATGGATCAAGCACAACAACCTTGGCAAAATTGAATAACATGTAAACAATCTGTCAGGAAACCTTTGATAGCAAAAGTAGAGCTCGATTGACTCAAGCATGATACTCCATAATTGCAAACAAGGACATGGATGGATAGACCAAGACATGTTTAACAAAACATCCTTACTGAAGTATCTCAAAATATGCATGGATCTCTCGGTAGCATCAAGTTAACATGGCATCAAAACATCAGCAAAACAGCTGAAATCAGCAACATCAGGACACCTACTTTGCATGCTTGTGCTAGTCACCACATAGATCACAAAATAACATGGCATACACCCCCGGAAAGATGGCATGGCATATTACAAAACACATGTAGGACTCAAATTCATAGGGTGCACACATCAATCATGGCAAAAATAACAAAAGTGCAAGTTCTGTTAAGAAACAGAAACTAACATCACATAGCACACTTCTAACAGCATTTCGGGCATCAAGATGAGCTGAAATGAAAATGATGCAATGATATGAAATGATCTACTCTTCGGGGCGAACATTTTGGTATATTAAACGCGCAAAATGGATCAACAGATGCAAAGTTACGCTACGTTGAAATTGCCACGAAATAACATAGGATGCAAGGAAAAATGGAGGGGGAGAAGTCAACCCAACGCGAGTCCCGAGGCCGGATCCGATCGAGGCCGAACCGATCGGGGAGCTCCGGCGTCGGCGGCGAGGGATCCGCGGCGGGGAGGAGGAGGCGGCGCCGGCGGGATCCGGTGGCGGCGGGCGGATCCGGTGGAGGAGGAGGCGGCGCCGTGGATCCGATGGAGGAGGCGCGGCGGATCCGATGGAGGAGGAGGCGAGGTGACGGGCGGCGAGTGCCGGCCGGTGGCGGCGGCGAGCCGGCCGACGGCGGCGGCGACCGGCTGGAGGCGCGGCGGCCGGACGGGCGCGAAGTGGCGCGCGGGCGCGGCCGCGCGGGCGCGCGGTGGCGGCAGCGCTGACACGTGGCGCCGCGACTGGTTTGACGCTGGGCGGTTTCGTCCCGGCAGCGGACGTGTCCGCACGGGCGCGTGAGGAGTTTTAGGGTTTCGGGGAAGAAGACCGGGATTTGGACGGAGGAGGTGTTTAAATAGGCATAGAGGGAGCTAGGAGAGTCCAAATGAGGTGTAGTTTTCGCCACACGATCGTGATCGAACGACGGAGAGCATGGAAGTGACTTAGATGGGTTATTGGGCTGTTTTGGAGGGGTGTTGGGCTGCAACTTAAAAGAGGCATTTGCGAGAGTGCGGTTAACCGTTGGATTACCAAACGAGCTCCAAATGACCCGAAACTTGACCGGTGTTCTACGGGTGGTATACCAAGGCCACTAGACAAACCTCGGTCCATTCCGAGAAGGTTTAGTACCCGCACACGGAAAAACGTAAAAGGGCCGCCGGGAGATAGGAGCGCCGGATTGCAAAAAGCGGACAACGGGAAAATGCTCGGAATCATGAGACGAACACGTATGCAAATGCGATGCACATGATGACATGATAAAAAAAATGCATGACATGGACAAAAAGCAAAATGAAGAAAAAAACGCAACCACGGAGGGAATATCATATCACAATGCCGAAAATGGCAAGAGTTGGAGTTACAATTATGGAAAGTTACTTCCGGGGTGTTACACAGCAATATCAAATGAATTGTGTAGTATTTAAGAAACCAATTGTTATTCCATTTTCTTACTCTATTCCTACCTACTAACTTCTAGTTACCAATACACTTTTCTAGTGCCATGTTTTAACTAAATATTCCCTCTAATCCCACTTCTATCAGAATGCGCCGCTATTAAGAAGTCTCCGGAGGTGGAGAAGGGGCTGTCAACAAGCGGAGGCGGGTCGAGCAAGAACCGCAAGCGACTCAAGTTGGCATGGACTTCATCAGCAACCTCCCCTATGATATGTTGACAGTCATCATCTCCCTCCTCCCAATCAAATATGTGGCGCAGACAACCGTCCTTTCCCGGTGGTGGCACCCCCTATGGAACTCCACCCCTCTCGACCTCATAGATACCCACGAGCTTTGCCATAGCTTTCTCAAAAGCTTGGATGCGTTCTCCAAGATCCTCGGCAGTCGCCCTGGCCCAACCAAAGGCCTTAGCGTGGGCAAGTTCTGTTCCAATGGCAAGGACCGAGCCAATCTTGACGACTGGTTCCGATCCCTCGCCCTAGATCAGCTCGAGGAGCTCACTTTTCATGATGGGCTTATGCGCTCGCTGCCAACGTCCATGCTCCGTCTCGCGCCCACGCTGCGCATCACCAAGTTCAGGAACTACCATCCCCCTTAATGACGTGCCAGCTCTTATTCTACCACGACTGAAGCACCTCGAGCTCATCACCCTCTGCCTCCCAAACGGTGACATGGAGCGCCTGCTCCGTGGCTGTATTGCACTAGAGTACCTTCGTCTTCAGGCGATCAATGGGTTGAATAGCTTCCACATCACCTCCATGACTCTCTGGACTATTTATGTGCGTTGCTGGCGCTGCGAGAAGACATCACAAGATCTGTGCCACGGTATGGTCATTGAGGACACACCTTCACTTGAGAGATTACTTGTAGTTGATCAAGAAGGTCCAACAAGAATCAATGTGATTTCTGTACCAAAATTGATATTGGTGGGCTACTCGTCTGACAAATACTCCGAACTTGTTATTGGATCCACACCCGTTCAGGTACAACAAACTTTTTCCTTCATACATTTCTTTGCCTCTTGCATATCTTGAGGACTGAGAAATAAGATACCCCTCTTCTTCGGAGTAGGTTTAGGCGGTGGTTAGGGAAGAGTCCAATCATCATAATTTTTCAGTAAATTATTCAATAATTCATCAGCTTGTTCAACAGTTCGTTCCCTGAAAACACAACCAGCACAACTATCTACGAATTCCATAGAAGCATCGGTTAGTCCATTATAGAAGATATCAAGTATTTCATTTTTCTTAAGAGGGTGATCAGGCAAAGCATTAACCAATTGGAGAAGCCTCCCCCAAGCTAGTGGGAGACTCTCTTCTTCAATTTGCACAAAGTTAAATATTTCCTGTAAGGCAGCTTGTTTCTTATCAGCAAGAAAATATTTTTCAGAGAAATAATAAATCATATCTTGGAGACTACACACACAACCAGGAGTAAGAGTATTGTACTAAATCTTAGCATCACCCTTTAATGAGAATGTAAATAACTTGAGAATATAGTAGTAGCAATTTTATCATCATGAGCAAAAAGGGTGGCTATATCATTCAACTTAGTAAAATGTGCCACAACAGTTTCAGTTTCATAGCCTTGGAAAGGATCAGATGCAACCAAAGTAATCAACTCTGGGTCGACGGAGAATTCATAATCATTATTAGTAACAAATATAGGTGATGTGCCAAACTTAGGATCACATTTCATTCTAGCATTCAAAGATTTTTCTTTCAACTTGACTAGTAGTTTCTTAAGATCATCTCTATCATTGCAAGCAAGAAAGTCTCTTGCTATCTCCTGATCCATAACATAACCCTCAGGTATCTAAGGCATTTCAAATCTAGGAGAGCTAGGTCTAATAGGTGTTTCAGGAATTTCAGTCTCAATAATTTCATGAGTTTAAGCATTCTCAATATCCTTAGCTCTAGCAATTTGTTCATCAAGAATTTCACCTAGTGGCACATTATCATCAAGCAAGGTACTAACATCATCATAAGAATCACTCATAACAAAAGTAGCATCATTGACATATCAGATTTAATAGCTGGTGGTGGTGTTGCAAGTCTACTCAAAAGAAAAGGTGAATCAAGTACATAGCTAGATGGCAGTTCCTTACCTCCCCTCATCTTCAAGGGTAAAACCTTAGTTCTTTTATCTTTCAGATTCTTAGTAGTGAGAAATAGATAATAATCCCAAGTGACTCAACAAATATAGCTATGCTCCCGACAACGGTGCCAGAGAAAGGTCTTGATAACCCACAAGTATAGGGGATCACAACACTTTTCGAGGGTAGAGTATTCAACCCAAATTTATAGATTCGACACAAGGGGAGCCAAAGAATATTTGCAAGTATTAGTAGTTAAATTGTCAATTCAACCACACCTAGTGATTACATATCTGCAGCAAAGTGATCAGTAGCACAGTAATATGATAGTTTGATAGCGGTAGTAACAGTAACAGTGGTAACGGTAACTGCGTAGCAGTTTTGTAGAAGTTGAAACAGTAGCAGTAGCAATAGTAACTTAGCAAGAGCAATATGTGGAAGACTCGTAGGCATTCGTTGGATGATATTCATCATATAATAGTCATAACCTAGGGCGATACATCACTAGCTCCAGTTCATAAATATAATGTAGGCATGTATTCCGTAAATAGTCATGTGTGCTTATGGAAAAGAACTTATATGACATCTTTTGTCCTACCCTCTCGTGGAAGCGGGCTCCATAAGGAAACTAAGGGATATTAAGGTCTCATTTTAATAGAGAACTGGAACAAAGCATTAGCACATAGTGAATACATGAACTCCTCAAACTACGGTTATCACCGGAAAGTATCGCAATTACTGTCACCCTAGGGTTTACGGATCCTAACATGTAATAGGTGAATATGAATTGCAAGATCGAATCTACAACATGGATATAATTGTGAAAACATAAATGGTTCAGATCTGAAATCATGGCACTCGGGCCCTAGTGACAAGCATTAAGTATGGCAAAGTCATAACATCATCAATCTCGGAACATAGTGGATACTAGGGATCAAGCCCTAACAAAACTAACTCGATTACATGATGATTCTCATCCAACTCCTCACCGACCAATGAGCCCATGAAGGAATTACCCACTCCCGGTGGGGAGAATCATGGAATTGGTGATGAAGGAGGTTTGGTAATGATGAAGACCAAAGATTCCCCTCTCCGAAGCCCCGAACGGGCTCCAGATCTAGCCTCCCGATGAAGAAGAGCAGGTGGCGGCAGCTTTGTATTTTGAAACGCGATGGAACTTCCTCTCCTATTTTTTCTCCTAAATTAGGATTTTATAGCATCGGAATGAAGGTCAGGGGGGCCACCAGGTGAGCACAACCCACCAGGGCGTGCCTGGAGGGGGTGGCGCGCCCTGGTGTATCGAGCTCAACCAAGGCACCCCCTTCGGTGGTTCTTGGTTCCAATATTTTTCACATATTCTGAATAAATCTCCAAAAAGTTTTGTTCCAATCCCAGAACATTTATTTCTGCACAAAGACAACACCATGGTAGTACTTCTAAGAACAACCTCGGTCCGGGTTAGTTTCATTCAAATCATGCAAATTAGAGTCCAAAACAAGAGCAAAAGCGTTAGGAAAAGTAGATACTACGGAGACGTATCAAGGCACGGAGCGTGGCACGGCAAGAGCAGATCCATCGGCCCTTGCCTACTTTTGACAGGGCGTTGTAGCTGGGTACATGGCCCGTCTATAGGCCCATTCCTCACTAGGATTAGCCAGAGGCCGTCTACGTCTTACTTGCACCATAGGCCGGCCACACCGTACTTGAACCGGCCGCCTGTCGCGCTGTTCGCATGGGTCGCGTTGTTCGCCTTGTCCGCGGCCCGCTCAATGCGAACATGCTGGCTGCCAGGCTCGAGCGCCTCCTTGGCCCAGGTGTCCACCTAGGCGCAATAGAGGAACATGTCCGTCGCAACCTCAAGCTGGTGATCTCCGATGAAATATCCAACTTGGAGCTCGAGATCGATCTCGAGATTTACCATGAGCATGTCAACTGCTTGGACGAATGCTTGCACGAGTTCAGGCAAAGGCAAGAGCTACTTTCACTACAGGAATCAGCTTATTTGCCTTCTGCCATGGCAGACGGCAAAGGCACCAAAAGCGGATGGCAAAGCTCTTTGTCGTCTGCCACCAACAGCAAAGCTGCCCGGCAAAGAACCTAACGGTAAACATGTTCTTTGCCGTGTGCTTTCTCAAAGAAAATGACAAAGTACCTTTGCCCTTCGTGGTAGACGGCAAAGAATGTGGACGGTAACTAACAGGTGTTAGCCAGGTTAGGTGGCTAACGACAGACTTTGTCATCTGCTAGTGGACAACAAACATGCCCTCCCCTTTGCCGTCCGCCACAGACGGCAAAGTAGCCAAATAGTATAGCTCCCAGGTTGCACAGGTTGCTGCCACGTGGCCTCTTTGCCGTCTTCGGCAGGTGGCAAAGAGCCCTTTGTCGTCGGTGGTAGACGGCAAAGAGGCTGCATTGCCTCTTTCTCTGTTTTTCTTATATCCAAGCAATTTCACAGCAAAATATATCAGAGGCACATAGTTCCATCCATACATACATGACCAACACATAGTTCCATCCATACATATTACAATAGTTTCACATAGTTCATCCAACACATAGTTCCATGCATCCATATAACAAGTTCCACATTGTTCATTGATACAAAAGAAAAGAAGAAAGCGGAAACAAGCACTCCATCCATGCAAGCTTCTGTGAAGTGAATGAAATCTGCAAAATGGGAAACAAGAAAGTTAGAAGAAGAAGACTAGAAGAATAAGAAGAAGAAGAAGAAGAATAAAAAGTAGAAAATGAAGAAGAAGAAGAACAACAACAAATAAGCATACTTAGGTAAAATGGAGGTAACCTAGCTAATTATGCCATTTTTTAGTGAACTAAGCATATTATGCCATTTTTTATACAAAGAAGCTTAGTATAGGTCATTATTGAGCTAACCTAGGTAACTAAGCATATTAGAGCTAACGTAGGTCATTTTGGAGAAGAAGAAGAAGAAGAAGAAGAAGAAGAAGAAGAAGAAGAAGAAGAAGAAGAAGAAGAAGAAGAAGAAGAAGAAGAAGACTAAAAGAAGAAGAAGAAGAAGACTAGAAGAAGAAGACGAAGAAGAAGGGTTTTACCCCTTTCTTTTTCCTTCTCAGTCTTCTTCTTTTATTCTTTCTTTTTCTTCTCTTTCTTCTTTTATTCTTTATTTTTCTCCTCTTCCTTGTTTTTCTTCTTCTTATTCCTTATTTAGTCATTTTAGAGCTTACATAGGTAATTATGCCATTTTTGAGCTAACTAAGCTTATTATGTCAATTTGGAGGAAAATAAGGTAAGTATAGGTCATTTTTGTGCTAACATAAGTAATTATGCCATTTTGGAGCTAACGTAGGTAAAATGGATCATTTTGGAGATAACCTAGCTAAAATAGATCATATTGGAGCTGACCTAGGTAAACTTGGTCATTTTGGAGCTAACCTAGGTAAAATGGATCATATTGGAGCTAACCTAGGTAAAGTGGATCATTTTGGACCTAACCTAGCTAATTATGCCATTTTTGAGACAACTAAGAATATTACGCCATTTTTTACATAAGTAAGCTAAGTATAGGACTTTATTGAGCTAGCCTAGGTAACTAAGCATATTAGAGCTAATTTAGCATTTTAGAGCTAACTCGGGTCATTTTGGAGCTAACTTGGGTAAAATTGATCATTTTGGAGCTAATTAAGCTTATTATGTCATTTTCGAGGAAAATAAGCTAACTATATGACATATATGAGGTTACCAAGGTTGTTATGCCATTTTTTACATAAGTAAGCTAAGTGCATGTCATTATTGAGCAAACCTAGGTAACTAAGCATATTAGAGATAACTTCACATATTAGAGCTAACTTAGATCATTTTGGAGGAAACAAAGCTAAGTATAGATCATTTTGGAGCTAAGTAAGCTAATTATGTCATTTTGGAGGAAGATAAGCTAAGTCTAGGTCATTATGGTAAGCATTTTGGAGGAAATAAAGCTAAGTCTAGGTGTCGGTGTCAAAACCGGCGGATCTCGGGTAGGGGGTCCTGAACTGTGCGTCTAGGCGGATGGTAACAGGAGACAAGGGGCACGATGTTTTTACCCAGGTTCGGGCCCTCTTGATGGAGGTAATACCCTACTCCTGCTTGATTAATATTGATGATATGGGTAGTACAAGAGTAGATCTACCACGAGATAAAGGAGGCTAAACCCTAGAAGCTAGCCTATGGTATGATTGTTGTTAGATCCTATGGACTAAAACCCTCCGGTTTATATAGACACCGGATAGGTTAGGGTTACACAGAGTCGGTTACCATGGTAGGAGATCTACATATCCGTATCGCCAAGCTTGCCTTCCACGCCAAGGAAAGTCCCATCCGGACACGGGACAAAGTCTTCAATCTTGTATATTCATAGTCTTGGAGTCCGGCCGTGACAATAGTCCGGCTATCCGGACACCCCCTAGTCCGGGACTCCCTCAGTAGCCCCTGAACCAGGCTTCAATCACGATGAGTCCGGCGCGTTGGTTGTCTTCGGCATTGCGAGGCGGGTTCCTCCACCGAATACTTCATAGAAGGTTATGAACATAAGGATAGTGTCCGGCTCTGCAAAACAAGTTCCACATAACACCGTAGAGAGAATAATTTTTGCACAGATCTGCTGACGTATTCCGCGGCGTGACATCACACCACGGCCAGGCCTTTATATGAATCGTTTTTACCGTTCCACCTTAGCGCGTTTAGCGAGGCGGTTTCCTTGGCACGTCTTATCAAAGCATAGAGCGTGCCCCCTTATTCCGGGATTCTCATCAATACGGACGTGGGTAACCCATCCGCGCCATTGATTACGGCGCTTGGGAGATAAGCGAGTTTTACCAGGCTGGTGGGCGATGCATAGCTCCATCCGTCCATATAAGGGGATAAGGATCCACCTTTTCACCTACGCCTTCTTCCTCCTTTGCTTCTCCATTTCCGCGCACTCGAGCTCCAGCGCCCAAGTCTGCACATCCCACCTCAACCTTCTCCAACCATGTCAGGAGCGGGAGGCAGGTGGATGGCATCCTCCGTCATGGAGGGGCACATCACAAGACTGCGGGAGGCCGAATACTTGTCCGGCGACATCGCGCACAGGCTGCCCGATGCGGAGCAGCTCAATCCAACCCCCGGGCCCCATGAGAGGGTGGTGTTCCTCCCCCACTTCCTCCGCGGACTAGGTTTTCCACTTCACCCATTTGTCCGGGGGCTCATGTTCTACTACGGCCTGGACTTCCACGACCTGGCACCGAATTTCATCCTCAACATCTCGGCGTTTATCGTCGTGTGCGAGGCCTTCCTCTGCATCCAGCCCCACTTCGGCTTATGGCTGAAGATCTTCAACGTCCGGCCGAAGGTAGTGTGGGCGGAGTGCGGAGGCGCCATGGTTGGCAAGATGGCCAAAGTCCCATGGCTCGAGGGCGCCTTCGTGGAGACAATAAAGGGGTGGCAATCGGGGTGGTTCTACATCGCCGAGCCACGCGACCCCGAACGGGTGGCGGCCCCCGAATTTAGATCTGGCTTCCCCACACAGCTCTCGTCATGGAAAGAGACGAGCCTGACGTGGGGGAATTCGGAAGAGCTATCCAGACTCCAAACATGCGTCCGAAACCTGATGTACAAGAATCTCAGGCTTGTTGACGTAATCCAGGTGATGCTCATCCGCCGGATTCTCCCCTGCCAACAACGGGCCTTCAATTTGTGGGAGTTCGATCCGGCACAGCACCGAACCTTGAGCCGGCTCTTTGACACTACGTACGAAGACGCCTGGAAGGTGCTGTTCAAGGGCGCCGAAGCCCCCGCATCCACTAACAAAGATCGCGGATATAGCTCGCGGCGTCAAGCCGACAAGGTAAGTTATTTTACCCTTTACGGGACTCTTTTTTCATAGATTGACTCTACGCGGGATCTAAAACTCCCTAATCTTTGACAGCACCTGGCGTCGGGAGCTCCTTCGAGTTCCCGTGGCCTCCGTCTTGGCCTTCTTCGATTCTGAAGCAGAATCTTCTCCTGAAGACGAGGAGGAAGAAGAAGAAGCTCCTCCCCCAGCAGGGGAGGAGAAGAAAAGGAGGGCCGCCCCAACTGGGGTGGGCGGACGGTCCAAGAAGGGAAGAACCCTTCCTCCGGACTTCTCCATCAACGTCGACGACGACGAGGAGGATTGGCCTACAAGGGCCAAGCCCCTGGCGAGATCGTAAGTGTCCGGATACCCATGGCTTTTTATTATTGCAGAGTGTTCTCTAATGTCGAACAATCGTGCAGCCCGCCCAAGGGCGAGTTCGCCGGTTCATCGAGCGGGTCCCTGGGATCGTCGGAAATGGAGAGTACCTCGCTTCCAACCGCCTCCTCGCCTCACGCTGCAGACGACGCCGCGGTGGGGCCCCCAAAGGGGCTTGGTCAAGAGGAGGTGGCGCAGGAGGTGCCACAAGCCAACCTCCCGGACTCCAGGCGCGCGGGGGGCAAGACCCCCAAGGGCTCTAGGCCCGACCCTCGTCCGGACTCCGTGCCGGAACCATCAGCGGTTCCAAAGTTCGGCCAACGGATCCTTCGCAAGAAGGGTAAGACGCCGGTGTCCTCCGTCCAATCGGAGGCACCGGATAGCTTACTGGAGGCGCTAAACAACGCTTCCATCGAGGAGGAGCACCGCACTGTGATGAGTGCGGTGATCCAGACAGTTCAGTCCGCCAAGAGCGGACTGTCCGAAGCCTGTACCAGCCTTCTAACAGGCTTTGAGGTAAGTTTAGAATATGTAAAAATATTACCGCATAGACAAGAGCCCTGATGCTTAGTTCGGTGTTCGGAAAGAAAAGCCGGACTAAGGATCTAAAAAGATATACGCAGGAGTCTAACATAAGTATGTCAATATGGGAATGCAGGCTACGCTGCTGACCTCTGCCGCACTGACTGCGGAGGTCAATGCATTGAAGCAAAACCTCGAGCGGTCCGAGAACGAGCTCGGACAAGCCAAGAAGCAGCTCGAGGACAAGGAAGGTAAGTAATACCTTATTAAAGAAATACCTTATAGAAAAGGTTTTGGTTGCAAAAAATAACAGGAATAACTTGGAGTACTGCAGGCGCCACGACCGAGGTGGCGACCCTGAAGGAAGCGGTGTCCGTGGCCGAAAACAAAGCGGCCGCGGAGTGCACCGAGCGAGAGAAGGGGGAGGCGCAGCTGGCCAAGGTACGGCAAGAGCTCCAAGCTCTCGTGGAAAAACACGAGAGTTTGGAGCGTGACTCGAAGACTCAAGAGTCCGAGCTCGCCTCGGCTCTTGAGAGTGCCAAAGCTCCTAAGGCCGAGGCCCAAAAAGCCCTCCAAGAAATTGAGTCTTTAAAGAAGATAGCGACGGGTAAGGCATTCTTTATGCAAAGCAAGCATGTGAAAGTGAATTACCTATTACTTACCCAGATTCGGAGCTCTCCAGGAGCATTCGCAGATTTGCCCCGTAGTGTGTCTCATGCTGCCACATTCTACCGCGCTAAGGAGAGGAGCTCGACGGAAAAGGTGTTCTGGTCTCAGTATGCTGAGGCCGAACATTCGGTGCCCCTGAGCGACCAGCTGAAGCAGCTGGTCGAGCTCCACAAGGTCGCCGAACAGGCCATGAAGGGCCTTATAGCGAGGCTTTGGCCATTGGAGGCCATGCCCGGGAGCTACTTCAGCTTGGTGCAACGGCTAGTGGATGCCTGTCCGCGGCTTGAAGTCATCAAGCGCTCCGTCTGCATTGAAGGTGTCCGTCGGGCCCTTGCCCGTGCTAAAGTGCACTGGGGCAAGCTGGATGCGGAGAGGCTTGTGACGGACGGGCCACCGAAGGTCCATGGGCATCGCACGCCCGAAATGTACTATGAGGGCCTCCTGAAGGGTGCCCGCCGAATAGCGGATGAGTGCTCCAAAGATGTAATTTTTTAATAAACTCGCATTTGTTATCCTGTACGCTGAAAACTTGTTCATATGCGCTAAGCAACGCTTATTAATTTAAAATATTACCTTCTGTGCGGCCGTTTATCAAATTTGAGAGATGGCAAGTCGTTGGCTTCAGCCCCCATGCCACGAAAGTCTTTGGGGTGTTCGGGATAAACTTGAGCAGTCTTGTTCCCATTCTTGGGTCCATCTAGGGAGTCGCTCAACACAACGAACAAGGCAACCGGACTTATAATGCTTGAACACTCTCACTTAGCCATAGAATTCTATAATTTTAAATTTCGTGAAGCCCCTAGTATTCGGAAGACGGAGTTGGGGGCGCTTTCCACGCCTTGGCCGGTTAATTCCGGTTCCTCGCTCTAAGCGGCTTAAGTCTTTAGGGACCCGAAAAAACATCTCGAACAGCGACCGGCTCTCGCCCTATCATGACGATCAGTTTTAGCTTTCTCCACTGAGGTGCTCGACCCAGCTCAACTAGGGCACAATCGCAGTGGTTCTCCCGGTGCTACCTTAGCCGATATAACGGAACGTAAGGTACCAAAACACGGGAGCCGGGCAAACCCAACTATTGACCCAAGACATGATTTGGAGCCGATTCATATAATGTTATAAGTTCGGGGTGCCGCACTTGTGAAAGTGTTCGGACTTATCACACCATAATTTTGGGATACTTAAGCCCCTGGTGTATTGGTCGTACCAAAGTGTACGGTTGCAACATGTCGTGAAATGAACATATGTATAGATAAAGGAAGTAGAGCAATAATAAGCAAAAGCTATGTATTGTTTATTCAAAAGGTACTGCAATGAAAGCAGAACGATACAAATAGTGCGGTAAGCAAGGGATGGGACTATCTAACATGTCCCCTCCGAGGGTAAGCTGAGGATGGTATGTAAAACAGGTATAATGCTCGTAATAGAGACCACCTGAACACTTCGACGTGGCTTACTGTTTCCCTGGCTGTTGCATCGTGAGTTCGGCGATTCTAGTGCCGGACATGACTTCTGGAAGACGGAGTCCTGAAAGTAAAAAAAAGGAAGGAAAAAGGAAAAAAGAAAAAGAATGACACAAGCGGGAGCCCCTGGTGCGGTCTAGCCGCATTCCTGGCGTGCCGTGGTCTTGCCCCTCCTCATATGCCCATGGCATCTCCAGAGGGTAATTATGTATGCGTAATACTAGCTTCGCAATTTCGCGAGGGCTGGGGTTGGGGCCGGATTGTTACGCGTGCTTGAATCGTTCCAGGCGGTCTTGTTGTAGGTTACTCCGGGCGCGCTTGAAAGTGTCCGGACGCTTAATGGCCGGACTCGAGAGTCGCTGTGAGAGGCTGCTTTGTACCTCCGCCGCGAGGGCCGCCGTGTGCTCCTCCGTTCGGAGAGAGCGTTCGGTGTTTACATTGACCGTTATTACTCCTCGAGGGCCTGGCATCTTGAGCTTGAGGTATGCGTAGTGCGGCACCACATTGAACTTTGCAAATGCGGTTCGTCCGAGCATTGCATGATAGCCGCTACGGAATGGGACGATGTCGAAGATTAACTCTTCTCTTCGGAGGTTATCTGGGGATCCGAAGACCACTTCGAGTGTAACCGAGCCCGTACAACTGGCCTCTACACCCGGTATGACGCCTTTAAAGGTCGTCTTTGTAGGTTTAATCCTTGAGGGGTCTATGCCCATTTTGCGACCGTATCCCGATAAAGCAGGTGTTCAGTCTGCCGCCGTCCATCAGGACTCTGGTTAGGTGAAATACGTCGATAATTGGGTCAAGAACCAATGCGGCGAAACCGCCGTGACGGATGCTAGTGGTGTGGTCCCTCCGATCGAAGGTGATCGGACAGGAAGACCATGAGTTGAACTTCGGGGCGACTGGCTCCATCGCGTATACGTCCCTTAGTGCACGCTTCCGCTCCCTTTTGGGTATATGGTTGCGTATATCATGTTCACCGTCCGCACTTGCGTGGGAAAACCCTTCTGTCCTCTATTGTTCGGCGGCCGGGGCTCTTCCTCGTCATCGCTATGCAGCCCCTTGTCATTGAGCTCGGCACTTAACTTGCCTGCTTGCTTGAACACGCAACAGCCCCTGTTGGTGTGATTGGCTGGTTTTTCGGGGGTGCCATGTATCTGGCACAAGCGATCGAGTATCCGGTCCAAGTTGGACGGGCCCTGGATATTTCTTTTGAATGGCTTCTTCCGCTGACCGGGTTTAGAGCCTCTGAATCCGGCATTGACGGCCGTATCTTCAGTGTTATCGCTGTTAATGCGGCGCTTGTTCTAGTTGCGGTGCGACCTGCCATTGCTGTCCTTGGTATCCGAACTATCAGGATGTTTGGCCAAGTTGTTGCATCGAGCTAGCCAGCTGCCCTCTCCCGCACAAAAGCGGGTCATGAGTGTTGTGTGGGCTGCCATGGATTTTGGCATTTCCTGTCCTAGGTGCCGGGCAAGCCACTCGTCGCGGATGTTATGTTTGAAGGCTGCAAGGGCCTCTGCATCCGGACAATCAACGATTTGATTTTTCTTTGTTAGGAACCGTGTCCGTAATTGTCCGCCGATTCTTACAGCTCTTGGATTATGTGTCTAAGGTCATCGGCGTCTGGTGGTCGCACATATGTGCCCTGGAAGTTATCGAGGAATGCGGCTTCCAGGTCCTCCCAACAACCAATTGATTCGGCTGGCAAGCTGTTGAGCCAATGCCGAGCTGGTCCTTTAAGCTTGAGTGGGAGGTATTTGATGGCATGTAGCGGCCACTACAGCGGCCTCCGCCTTCGGGCTGCGGCGGTGGAGCGGGCGATGGCCCTGGCTTTCGACGGTGGTGTGGTGGCAATGGGGCCGGCAACAGCTGCCGACCGATAGCAACGGCAAAGCGTGTGGCGGGTGTTCCGCGCACACCCAACAGGGACGCCACACACACTACACTATGCTTGGGACTGCGCTGCCGCCGCGGTGTAGCCTCCCAGCTAGAGCTGTCCTCTGATGATGGCGGAGTATCTGAGCAACGACGACGAACCGGTGCCATTGGCAATTGTGGGAGAAGCAGACGAGATAAGCTACAGGGAGGGATGGGAAAATGCGACGCAGGACTCGCCGGCCGTTAGGGTTTATATAGCAGGCCGATAAGCATTGGGATTTTGGGGGATTTCACCTAGTCGGGCGAGAAGCTTGCGCGGGAACCTGAGAGTTTGTGTGGGAACAGGCTCACCAACGGTTCATTGGCGTCACCGTTTGGCCAAAATAATGCCCCCGCGCGCTGCACAAGCTTGCGCTGTAAGTCGTCTGCGGTAGCGAGGTGATAAGACATGCGAGAGGTGGAAAAAAGGCCACGTACACATACAGTTAATAAAAAAACGTTTGCGATTAAGTTACCTACTATACCCCCGTCCTGGTTTATAAGTAGGATTTAACTAATAAAATACGAGTGCATGTCGCCAAAGATCATATAGTTGGATTCGTATTTGAACATAGTTTCCAACTATATAATTTTTATAACATGCATTAACATTTTGTTGGTTAAATTTGAGGGCAAAGTATGGCACAGAATATAAAGGGGACTATAGACCAAGACAAAGGTAGTAGCACACGGCCGCTCTCTACGAAGTGACGCAACTGTCGTCCGGCTTGTAGGCGACCATTTCCTGCGTGTTCAACTGCTCTATGCGTATGGTTGCTTGCGGTTGAGGCGGCCGCAGCACGCTCTGCTCTCGTCCCGTCGCACGCGCTCTACTCTCGCGTCCCTCTGGGTGCTCTGCCCTTGTCCCACCACGCGTGCTGGCAGTGTTTGGGGTCGGCGCACGATCACGCACGTTAGTGTGCATGCAGTTGCGCCGGGCGCGACGCGGCAATGCAGTTACCCGCTGGAAAAACTGCCTTGCGGACGCGCAGAGAATCCAGCCCGCCTGACACCCATATATTCCTGCGGCCATTTACCTTCATCTGTCGCGTAACACGACATAATAAGCACACCCACAACGACACATGCAGAGAGAACATCCAACGGTTCCAATGGCGATCCCCATGGCTCCGATGGCGCCCCTAGTGGCCGACGACGACAACGGCGGGCAGCTCACCAGTCATCACGTAGTGGACACCCACGTGAGGGGGAAGGCCCTCTCGGTGGTGTACACGAACAATCCGGTCTCGGTGGAGAGCTCCATCCAAACTATGGAGTAGTTCCTTGCCGAGGACAAGTACCAAGTGGTCGGCTTGGCTTTGACCTCGAGTACACCACCGGTCGTGCCGGTCACAATCAAAAGGTTGCCATCACCCAGTTGTGCGAGCGACATGACATCCTCGTCTACCACTACCACCTGGCCACAATGCCTTGTGAGTGTTTCTCCAGGTTTATCAACAGCTCCGACTAAAGTTTTGCTACGGGTGGACACCACCAACGATCTAAAAGCGCTCAAGGTTTCGTGCTTTAAATGCCTGAATCTTGTCAACATCCAGCACCACTACAAGGTATGGGCTAGCGACAAAAACAAACTGAACTCCCTGGTTGACCTCGCCTCGGCCATCATCGACCACTACTACATGAAGATGAAGAATGAAAGCAAGAAGGACAAGAATGCCTGACACAGTGTGTGGCATGAGTGACTGGATGAACAACATGTCAAGTACGCGACCAAGGACGTGTACACAAGCTATGAGATATACATGCAGATCGTTGACATGAGGAAGTGTCTTCTTCCTACCCCAGACGGGTGATCGAGCCACAGAGCAGTGGCGGGAGCGTCACAAGAAGTAGATGACTAGACGATTGTTTCTCCAACTTTATAATGCATGCAATTGTTTATTGAGGTGTGTGCAAATGATCTGTATAGTCACTTATGTAATTTGATGTTTATTTCAGTTATATATATAAATGTTATTCTTCTGTAGATAGAGCAAATCACACGGCTTATTAGCAGTAACGTCTGGGTTATTATTGGTCTTCGCACACATTTCTGACTACGGACCTGTTTGCCGCGTATCACACACATCTTGTTCAGTTGAACCGTTTCTATTGCCTAATCACACACAGTTCATCCTAATGAACCGTATGCTATATATCACACACACCTTCATCTGGCTGCCCATTTCTTTTGTTCCTCCTCATTGCAAACAGTTAATTGAAGTGAACCGTATGCCCTGCATCGCACACACAATTAAAATCTAAACCGTGTTTGATGCATCCGTCATCGCAAACGTTTTGCACCTTTTTGACAGGTTTTTTACACCATCATTTGCGATTATGGCATCGCACACAGTTTTGTCGAAGGGTCTCTGATCGTAATGTCGCGTTCGGACTATACTACAGTAGTGATTACGTTGTGTGTGCAACCATCGATGATTACAATGCTAGCGAGGAGTGGTGTTGCAGGCTACTCTTCAGACTGAGAGAGATAGAACCCAAGCGCTTCTGGCGGAGAGGGACTGGCAGGTGGAGGAGAAGCAGCGGGGGTTGGAGGAGAAGACGGCAAGGTTGATGGAGGAGGAGAGCGCACGGACTGACATGCAGAACCGGGCCATGTACGAGCTCCTCGTGGTAAGTTACTTCTGCAAATTAGCCAAATCATGCACGTAATGTTCGTTTCATTACTAACTAGTATGACTGAACCATGAAAATCAAATGTGCAGTCTGTGTGCCAGAAGGCCGGTCAGACCCCTCCACCGATGCCCGAGATTGCTCCGGGGACCACGATGAGTTTAATTTGAATGGTCATTAGTTAGTAGTATAAATATTTGAGTGTCGTCATGCTAACGAGACATTGAAAATGATCTTTGGTGCATCGTGCCTCCAGACAAGCATCACACGATCCTTCTCCAAGTGGTGGTACCGGCATGAGCCACGCCGGTGCTTCACCTTCATGGTGACGGTAAGTTTTCTCTAGTGTTTTTCTTACCAAATGCATAAAGACCTAGTGAGGGAGTCCCATACTAGGGGGTGTCCGGGTAGCCGGACTATCGTCACGGCCGGACTCCAAGACTATGAAGATACAAGATTGAAGACTTCGTCCCGTGTCCGGATGGGACTTTCCTTGGCGTGGAAGGCAAGCTTGGCGATCACGGATATTTAGATCTCCTACCATCGTAACCGACTCTGTGTAACCCTAACCTATCCGGTGTCTATATAAACTGGAGGGTTTTAGTCCGTAGGACGAACAACAATCATACCATAGGCTAGCTTCTAGGGTTTAGCCTCCTTGATCTCCTGGTAGATCTACTCTTGTACTACCCATATCATCAATATTAATCAAGCGGGAGTAGGGTATTACCTCCATCGAGAGGGCCGAACCTGGGTAAAAACATTGTGTCCCTTGTCTCCTGTTACCATCCGCCTAGGCCATACGATTCGGGACCCCCGACCCAAGATCCGCCGGTTTGGACACCGACATTGGTGCTTTCATTGAGAGTTCCTCTGTGTCGTCACCGATAGGCCCGATGGCTCCTTCGATCATCAACAACGACGCGGTCCAGGGTGAGACTTTTCTCCCTGGACAGATCTTCATATTCGGCGGCTTTGCACTGCGGGCAATTCGCAGCCATCCGGAGCAGATCGAAAGCTACGCCCCTGGCCGTCAGGTCAGATTTGCAAGTTTGAACTATACGGCCGATATCGGCGGAGACTTGATCTTCGACGGATTCGAGCCGCAGCCAAGCGCGCCGCACTGTTTCGATGGGCATGATCTAGCTCTGCTGACAAAGCGATTGCCACGGAGGCCGCACAAAGATCCGCTCCGACCCTTAATCCGGAGCCGGATTCCCCGATCGAGGACGAGTGGTTGGACACCGCCTCGGGGGCTACAATATATACGGCGATTGAGCCGAACTCCATCCCTGTCCTTTGCGAAGACCTCGATTCCAGGGTGCCGGACTCTTAACCCTCCGCGCCCTTGCCAATCGAATCCGATTGGGCGCCCGTTATGGAGTTCACGGCCGCGGACATCTTTCAGCACTCACCCTTTGGCGACATTCTGAATTCGCTAAAGTCTCTCTCTTTATCTGGAGAGCCCTGGCCGGACTGTGGACAGGAAGGTTGGGATATGGACGACGAAATTCAACCCCACCCACCACCCAATTTGTAGCCACTGTCGACGATTTAACCGACATGCTCGACTTCGACTCCGAAGACGTCGACGGTATGGACGACGACACCGGGGACGACCAAGACCCAGCGCCTACAGGGCACTGGAAGGCCACCTCGTCATATGACATATACATGGTGGACATCCCAAAAGATGGGAATGGCGATGGAACAACGGAGGATGACCCCTCCAAGAAACAGCCGAAACGCCGACGTCAGCGGCCCCGCTCTAAATCCCGCCACAATAAAAACGATGATTCCGACACGGGAGATAATAACACCCCGGACAGTGCCGAAGAGAACCCCCTCCAGCAGGACTCAGCGCTGGAGGAGGGAGAAGAAAGTCCGCACGACGGTCGGCGTAAAGAGAGGTCGAGGACGATAATTATGCGCCTCCCTCCGAAGATGAGGCAAGCCTCGGCGACGCATTTAATTTGTCGTGCTGAGGATCCCGCCGAATAGGAGCGTTTCAAATGCAGGCTTATAGCCACGGCAAGCAGCCTCAAGAAAAAGTAGCAACAGCTTAGAGCTGACCAGGATCTGCTAGCTGACAGATGGACCGAAGTCCTTACAGCCGAAGAGTATAAACTCGAACGCCCCTCCAAAAGCTACCCCAAACGGAGGCCGTTGCCTCGATCGGAGGAGGAAGCACCCAAGTCACCGGTACGACATGGCAGACCGGCCACCCGTGGCATGACGGAGAAGCCTCCACGACCCTCCGCTCAAGCCACACCCGACGCCGCTCAAAAAGTACCAAGGCATGGGAAAACGCGCGGACTTGCGAGATATATTGGAGGATAAGGAAAAACAACAAGATCGATCTACGGATCGCGTGGGCGTAACGACGGGATGATTACCGTCGCGCGGATCTGACAAACCCGGTGGGCCGAACCACGATGAGACAAAGCTCATATGAGCTACGTCGTGATATAGCCCAATACAGAGGCGCCGCACACCCACTATGCTTCACAGATGAAGTAATGGATCATCAAATCCCTGAGGGCTTCAAACCCGTAAACATCGAATCATACGATGGTTCCACAGATCCCGCGGTCTGGATCGAGGACTATCACCTCCATATCCACATGGCCCGCGGTGATGACCACCCCACTGCCAGCCACCATGGCCATCACCCGCTCCATCTCCGAGGCCCAAACGCGGGAGGTGGTGGTCGTGGCTGCCATCCCATCGTCGGCCGCCGTGGCCGTAAACCCACCGTCGACCGCTGGGGTCATCACCCGCTAGCCACTACCGCCTGAAGGCGGGAGGAAAAGGTGGATGCACACACATGCATTAGCGACCTTGCGCGCTACACCAAGTTCCTGTGGTAGGAGGAGGGATGCCTCGTCGAGCATGCAAAGAGCCTTACCGCTGATGTGGTTGCGGCACACGCCACCTCAGAGGCCCAGAATCAGGAGATCTACGAGGAGAACCACCGCTTCTAGAGGGGTCATCTGGAGCGGCAGCGGGTGTTCTAGGTGAGCGTCACTGAAGGTGCACCAGTGGCAGGCACCGTATTGCAGTTGTCCAGCTCGTGGGTAGGCTCCTCCTGCTCTGCCTCTTATGGAGTGCGCTCGGCAGAGGAAAGGTTGCCGGTAGTAGTACAAAGCCCCTCCATAATAGTAGTAGTATTTAGGGGCTATTTTGTTCAGTTCATCTAACTATAGATGTGGTGGAACTGTACAACGTACTTAAAATTAGCTAGTATATAAAGTAGAACTAGCTATTTCAGTACATGGTTGGCAACAATTGGAGAAAAATTTGGTCGGTTCAGCTCTCGAGTTGAACTGTTTGTATAAAGAACAACTGCTTAATCTATGAATTAAATCTATGCTTAATTACTGAATTTTAGTTGCAAAAATTAGATACTGCTAGTGATTTTTAGCTTCATATTTTGACAAATCACAGTGTTACAAGGTTGACAAATGGAAATGTTACTAGATCAACAATTTTCAATCTTTCCAGTTTGACAAATGGCAACATACCCAATATAAAAGATGCAAATGTTAACAAATTGTTTGTAAGTGGTTGCACACAGGTCATCCAAAACAACCGTTTGTGTTGAAGAGATGCACAAATCCTGCTCTCACTTTGCATACGGGCGTTCTACAAGAGCTGAACAAATCCTGCTCGACACATTTTCCCTTGGCTTCCTGGGGAAGCTGTCGGTTTGCATACGGGTGTTCTAACTAAAATGTTTGCGATGAGTGTTTTATATTTAAAAACCATTGACATATTTTTCAAAAGAAAATCGTTTGATAAGTCTGTACTATAAGAGAGAAAAACGCAAGTTCACACAAACCATATCTTTCATTCAGTCATACTGTGAATTTATATTCATATGATCAAGATACAATATTAAACCCAAGGAAAAAACTATTTCCGGCGGCGGCGGAGGCGGTGTGCCGCGCCGTCGTTGTCGTTCTCGTCCTCTGGGACGCCGTTGTTGAAGTCTTCAATGCAGCACATAATGTTCTTCACTTTTAAAACAAACATCATGTCTTCGCACGATCGACGGGCGAGGTGCGGGAGGGTGGCAGCTGGCGGCGCTGAGAGGTAGCGGTCGACGACGGTGTCCCATGCCGCTGAGGGGGGCGCGCGCATGGGCACGAGCGCGGCGGGGGCAGCCAAACGCACGGGGACTGGCGCCGCGGTGGGTGGAGGGGCGCGCACGGGCACGAGCACGGGTGCTGGCGCTGGGATATACATGAGCTCGCGCGGGTCCGCGGAGACCTCACTGACGCCCGCGGCTTCTAGCTCCGTGATAGTGCTCGGCGACCAGCCCGTCAATGCTACGGGGATGGTCACTGGCACGGCCGCGGGGATGGGAGCTGGGACAGGAGCGGTGGCAGCAACTGCTGCGGCTAGCTCGTTATGGGCCATGTCCATGAGGCCCCATTCCTTCTTATTTTCTATCTCCTCTGGCTCGGAGTCGACTTCACCAAACTTCAAGACTAGTGGCAGATGATCCTTCTGCACCATGGCATTGGTGGAGGTCTACGGGAGGGAGGGGAATGGGAGGCGAACAAAAAGTCCGCCCGTATTAAGCAGCGGCTCGGGCGCCATTAATGCAGAGCAAGGCGGGGGCCATGGAAGTCAAAGTGCTCGCTTCCCAGTGAGCCTGCAGAGCGTACAGCTCGCACGCTTCCTTGTGAGGCTGCGCATTGGAGGACAGCTTGCACGCCTCTCGGTCAGCCTGTGCACCGGATTGTGCTCGCACGCCTCCCTCTCAGTCAAGCAGTTGTCCGCACGACACCTCATATAGCCATTAAAACGAAGGCACATGGCGTCATGTGAATGGTTAACATAACACACATGATTTGAATTATACAAACGTTTGCGATGTTAGAGTGGCAGCTATTTCTTTCAAAATGCCTTTGTTGGTTGTTATTCGAGCGTGCCTTCTCTCAAAATGGACACGTAAAATACCACAACATGTTCGGTGCCATTCCAGACGAGTTTCAGACGAGTTTGGCTTTGCTAGAATTTAAAAACAGAGTGTCTCAACATTTTGCCGGCAATCAACGGTGCCCTGGTGTTTGAAATTCATTCCCATTTCTTGCAAGGGTCCTAAGCATGCACCCAAGGACAAAGATTTGATTTTTCAACTAATTTATATGCATTAGAGCATGTGCATGTAGTTCAAATTTGAATTTTGCACATAAATGCATTGAAAACTCAACTGATGAATAAAAATGTCCAAACAAACCCCAAAAATCCCAAAAATTGACACAACACTCCTGTTGTTCTATGTTGACGCAAGAAAAATTTTGAAAGCAATAAGAGGCAATGGATATCGTTTAGTCCCAAAAGGTGGGGCATTCCCTACCGAAACCATCATGCTTGTTGTGAGAAGCTCTGGTTTCAGAGAAACATATACCCAAACCCGTCCCAAATGGGACAAAAAATTTCCCACGGCATGTTGATGCCGCTCCATGATAGCACGCCAAGTTTCATGAATTTCAGACGAGTTATGGGTTTACTAGAATTTAAAAACCAGGTATCTCAATGTTTGCGGCCGAGTGATGGTGGCAGGGTGTTTGACATTCATTCCCATTTCTTGCATGGGACCTAAGCATGTAACCAAGAACACAGATTTGAATTTTCAACCAATTTATATGCATTAGAGCATGTGCATGTAGTTCAAATTTTAATTATGCACATAAATGCATTGAAAATTCAATTAATGCATAAAAATGTCCAAACGAACCTCAAAAAATCCAAAAATTTGACACAACACTCTTGTTGTTCTATGTTGACACGAGAAATTTTTTTAAAGCAATAAGAGGCAATGGATATCGTTTTGTCCCGAATGGTGGGACGTTCCTTACTTAAACCATCAGGCTTGTTGTGAGAAGCTCTCTTTTGCGAGAAGCATATCCCCAAACCTGCCCCAAATGGGACAAAAAATTTACCACGACATGTTGATGCCGCTCCACGTTAGCATGCCAAGTTTCATGAATTTCAGACGAGCTTTAGATTTACTAGAATTTAAAAACCAGGTAACTCAATGTTTGCGGCTGAGTGACAGTGGCACGGTGTTTGGCATTCATTCATGTTTCTTGCATGGGACCTAAGCATGCAACCAAGGAAACATATTTGAGTTTTCAACCAATTTATACGTATTTGAGCATGTGCATATAGTTAAATTTGAATTATGCACATGAATGCATAGAAAACTCGGTTAATGTATAAAAATGTCCAAGCAAACCCCGAAAAATCCCAAAAATTGACACAACACTCCTGTTGTTCTATGTTGCACTAGGAAAAAATTGAAATCGAGAAGAGGTAATGGATATTGTTTCGTCTAGACAGGTGAAACGTTCCCTACCGAAACCATCAAGCTTGTTGTGAGAAGCATATCCCCAAACCTGCCCAAATGGGACAAAAATTTTACCACGGCATGTTGATGCCGCTCCATGATAGCATCCCAAGTTTCATGAATTTTAAACGATCTTTGGATTTACTAGAATTTAGAAACCACGTATCTCAATGTTTGCGGCCGAGTGACGGTGGCAGGGTGTTTGACATTCATTCCCGTTTCTTGCATGGGACCTAAGCATGTAATATGAACACAGATTTGAAATTTCAACCATTTATATGCATTAGAGCATGTGCATGTAGTTCAAATTTGAATTATGCACATAAATGTATTGAAAATTCAATTAATGCATAAAAATGTCCAAACGAACCTCGAAAAATCCCAAAATTTGACACAGCACTCTTGTTGTTCTATGTTGACACGAAAAAAATTTGAAAGCAATAATAGGCAATAGATATTGTTTTGTCCCCAATGGTGGGACGTTCCCTACTGAAACCAGCAGGCTTGTTGTGAGAAGCTGTGGTTCGCGAGAAGCATATCCCGAAACCGGCCCCAAATGGGACTAAAAAATTACCACGACATGTTGATGCCGCTCCATGATAGCATGCCAAGTTTCATGAATTTCAGACAAGCTTTGGATTTACTAGAATTAAAAAACCAGGTAACTCAATGTTTGCGGCTGAGTGACGCTGGCAAGTTGTTTGGCATTCATTCCCGTTTCTTGCATGGGACCTAAGCATGCAACCTAGGACACAGATTTGAATTTGCAACCACTTTATATGCATTTGAGCATGTGCATATAGTTCAAATTTGAATTGTGCACATGAATGCATAGAAAACTCAGTTAATGTATAAAAATGTCCAAGAAAATCCCGAAAAATCCCAAAAATTGACACAACATTCATGTTGTTCTGTGTCGACACTAGGAAAAAAATTGAAATCGAGAAGAGGCAAAGGATATCGTTTCAGCTAGAAAGGAGAAACGTTCCCTATCGAAACCATAAGGCTGTTGTGACAAGTTGTGGTTTGTGAGAAGCATATCCCCAAACCTGCCCCAAATGGGACAAAAAATTACCACGGCATGTTGATGCCGCTCCATGATAGCATGCCAAGTTTCATGAATTTCAGACAATCTTTGGATTTACTAGAATTTAAAAACCAGATATCTCAATGTTTGCGGCCGAGTGACGGTGGCAGGGTGTTTGACATTCATTCCCATTTCTTGCATGGGACCTAAGCATGTAACCAAGAACACATATTTGAATTTTCAACGAATTTATATGCATTAGAGAATGTGCATGTAGTTCAAACTTGAATTATGCACATAAATGCACTGAAAATTCAATTAATTCATAAAAATGTCCGAACGAACCTTGAAAAATCCCAAAATTTGACACAACACTCTTGTTGTTCTATGTTGACACGAGAAAAAAATTTGAAAGCAATAAGAGGCAATCGATATCGTTTTGTCCCCAATGGTGGGACATTCCCTACCGAAACCATCAGGCTTGTTGCGAGAAGCTCTCGTTCGTGAGAAGCATATCCCCAAACCTGCCCCAAATGGGAAAAAATTTACCACAACATGTTGATGCCGCTTCTTGATAGCATGCCAAGTTTCATGAATTTCAGACGAGCTTTGGATTTACTAGAATTTAAAAACCAAGTAACCCAATGTTTGCGGCTGAGTGACGGTGGCAGGGTGTTTGGCATTCATTCCCGTTTCTTGCATGGGACCTAAGCATGCAACCAAGGACACAGATTTGAGTTTTCAACCAATTTATATGCATTTGAGCATGTGCATATAGTTCAAATTTGAATTATGCACATGAATGCATAGAAAACTAAGTTAATGTATAAAAATGTCCAAGCAAACCCTGAAAAATCCCAAAAATTGACAAAACAGTCGTGTTGTTCTGTGTTGAGACTAGGAAATAAATTGAAATCGAGAAGAGGCAATGGATACCGTTTATCTAGAAAGGTGAAACGTTCCCTACCGAAACCATGAGGCTTGTTCTGAGAAGCTCTGGTTTGTGAGAAGAATATCCCTAAACCTGCCCCAAATGGGACAAAAAAATTACCACAGCATGTTGATGCCGCTCCATGATAGCATGCCAAGTTTCATGAATGTCAGACGATCTTTGGATTTACTAGAATTTAAAAACCAGGTATCTCAATGTTTTCGGCCGAGTGACAGTGGCAGGGTGTTTGACATTCATTCCCATTTCTTGCATGGGACCTAAGCATGTAACCAAGAACACATATTTGAATTCTCAACCAATTTATATGCATTAGAACATGTGCATGTAGTTCAAATTTGAATTATTCACATAAATGCATTGAAAATTCATTTAATGCATAAAAATGTCCAAACGAACCTTGAAAAATCCCAAAATTTGACACAACACTCTTGTTGTTCTATGTTGTCACGAGAAATTTTTTGAAAGCAATAAGAGGCAATGGATATCGTTTGGCCCAATGGTGGGCCGTTCCCTACCGAGACCATCAGGCTTGATGTGAGAAGCTCTAGTTTGTGAGAAGCATATCCCCAAACCTGCCCGAAATGGGACAAAATTTTTACCATGACATGTTGAAGCCGCTCCATGATAGCATGCCAAGTTTCATGAATTTCAGACAACTTTTAGATTTATTAGAATTAAAAAAGCAAGTACGTCGACGTTTGCCGGAGAGCCACGGTGCCGTGGTATTCGAAATTCATCCCCATTTCTTGCATGGGACATAAGCATAAACCCATGGACACATATATGATTTTACAACCCATGTTGGTGCACAGGAGTATGTGCATGTAGTTTAATTTTGAATTGTGCACCTGAAATGGCTAGAAAACCAATTTAATGTATAAAATGTCCAAACGAACCCTGAATAATTCCAATTATTTTACGACACACATATAGTTGCATGTTCACTGCAGATAAAAGGTCTAGCAATTCAAACACCATCCATTTCCAATGTGACCCCATTATTTAATTCAAATCAAGATGAAAAATCAAGTAGATCCCACATAGTTTATTATCACCAACCGTGTGAGCTGCAGTACAAAATATCCTGGAGCACCGTCGGTGTATAGTATGCCTATGGCTTACACGAGAAGGTGTGTCATCTATAGTCCACAGCCGGTGTGTCAAGAACACTAGCTCACTCCCCAAATATCATTTCACTATTCAATCATCGCTGGTGAAAGATGGGGACATGTACCCGCGTCGTGAGGGCAACTTCGGCAGCCCACTCCAGCGAGAGCGCGGCCGCGGCCGCCATGCGCGTGCTAACAAGGTGCATGAGCGCGGCCGCAATCTGCGACAGGGCGGCCAAGGCAGCCCAAATGGCCGTTGTTGCTTCTCAGGTGGCGGCAGCAACATCTGCCTCGGGGATAGCAACTGGCGAGAGCGGCACAACAGCTCTCCGTTCTGCAGCGGCGACCTTAGCCCTGATGGAGGCCACCCACGACCATGTCGAGGCCGCCCACGCCCAGCTCGTGGCGGTCACCGCACAAATCGAATGAAGCTTCTCCGACAACGGTTGGCAACCCACGGCCAAAGAGTTGGCAATCGCCACTACAAAAAATACACTTCCGTGATGATACGTGTTTGTCACAGTAGGTCACGTTTTCTGTCATGCATGTACATCCATGACGATTTTATGACAAAATCAAGATAGTGTTCCATGACATTACCAAAATTGTCATCTCGGAAGTGTCCACTTCTATGACGATAAATGGTGCGTCATGGAAGTGTTTTCGTCAAGGGTAACCGACACGTGGCATCCACCGTAACAGGTCGCCGTTAAGCTATAGTGTCTGGTTTTGGATCCAATAACCCGTTAACAGCCCTGAGCAATGGGGATTTTCCACGTGTAAAATTCTCACTAGCCGGGGGGAAACACGTGTTGGCTCACCGTTGGGACAGATATCATCCACTCATTGGACATGAGGCGCCTATGACACGTCGACACATGGCACGGCCCAACAGAGGCCCATTCTGGTGAAAAGGCCTACCCGTTTTACTTGTTCAAAAGGTAACGGGCCGGCCCACGGCAAGCCTGTTAACGACATGTTCGTATATAGCCCATTTACAGCCCGCTAACTCACGGCCCATTACGGCCTATCGGAATTAAGCCCAATAGCTTCATCTGGGCCGTCCAATATAGTTCCAGCCCATTGTAACTTCCGTCCCATGTATTGCCCATGATGTCTTTCGACCCATATGAGGCCCTTTATAACTCCGGGCCCATTAAAGGCTTGAGATGAAGCTGGCCCATGATAAACAGTGTGTCGCTTTATACCCATTAACGACCCATTATCTCGTCAGCCGTTTCCAGCCCGTGTTAACTTTCGGCCTTCTAATTAAGGGCCCATTTATTCTTGGGCTCATTTCTAGAATTCAGTTAGTTATGGTCCGTTACTGGCATGTTCCGTTTGTGGGCCAAATTCAGCCCGTGGTTACATTCGGCCCGTTTGTGGCCCGTTAACCCGTTGGGTCGTTTTCATAGCGTTATCAAATACGTCCTATTAACGGCCCGTTATGGTCCATTAATAGTATGGTCCATGTTTGGCGAAATGATTATACGCCCCGTAGAAGGCCCATGGATCCTACGGCTCCTAGAAGGCCAATGGATCCTACGGCCCATAGAAGGCCCATGGATCATACGGCCCGTAGAAAGGCCATGGATCCTACGGCCCGTAGAAGGCCCGTGGATCCTACGGCCAGCAGGATGCCCATGGTTACAACAGTCTGTGTGTTGCCATGGTTATTGTGGCCTAGTTACCAAAAATAGGTTATTGTGGCCACTAGAAAAATTCGGAAAAAGAACTGCAGTGACTACAAGCAAACAACTAAACAAGACAATAAGGAAATAAATAAGCAAGCAACTAATGCTAGCCTATTACAGCTATTACACATATTACATCCATTGGGCATCAAAGTTCGCCACCAGTGCAAATATAGGGAAGAAAGCAACATATTACATACACCAGCCGTCAAAATTGGCCACCAGTGCAAATAAACGCGGCAGCAAAACAGGTCCATAACTAAAACAACTTCAGAAGAGCTCAAGAAACGTTATCCTGGGTATCCACCATGCTAGCAATAAGCTTAGCAAGCTTATTAGCTTTGTCCTGTTTGGCGCTAATTCTCCAACGCTTGCTGTTGCACCAGAAAGTATGCATCTAAATGCTCCAGGGACTTCCGCAGTCCTTCCACTTGTCGCAGCACAGCTGATCGATCCCTTTAAGCTTGTAGTTGAGACTCAAGAAACCGAGCTGATTCAGACAATGAGTTTGAATAGCTTGTGCAAGGGGTAGTGGCCAGTAACTTGAACAGTAAACCAAGACAGGACTTTGGGGTTGTCTCACTGTCCTGAAGATAGTTTTCCATAGCTGCTTTATCAGCTTTGTTGGAGACCAACAAGGATGTCTCACTATCCTGAACCTTATCTTCATTACTTCCTTTACCATTGATTAATAAGGCACTCTTCCCCAATGTTCTATCAGCATTCTAAAATAAGAAACAAGCAGACACATAACAGGTTTAGCATGTACTAGTATATGAAACTCATTTCGGTGAACCAGTTCATTAGTAAGGTGGACAAGATTAAACTAGCAAGTCTTCTATTGCCAAGTAGTACATTATAAAAGCATCAAACAAACATATATCTATGTCCTATGGTCACTGCATTGTCTTGCCTAATCAAAATAGAGAGATGGTTCAAATCATATCAGTTCAAGAGAAAGCAGCACTGAAAGAATACAAAGCGTGGGAAACTACACAGCACAACAAGATTTCAGATGGGTACCACAGGTCTACATGTACAACAACACTATTGGCTCTGTTGTGATGCTAGTAATGTGCATATCATGAGAAGTCAACTGTATACACAATTGAAATTGAAATTAACAGATCTATTTATAAGAGCAAAACTGCTAAAGAAACATGTGTAAACATACTTGTTGTGCCATTGGAGTTTCAATTGGATTGTTCAATTTAATAATAAGTTTGTATGAGTAAATACAGTGATACAAGAGCAAAGCAGTATGCACGATAGCAATGGAATCTTAAATGAGAACAGTTGTTCTTCAGGTTTAAGCACATGTTCTACATGAACAGAGTACAATAAGACACAAGCATATAGTACTTACAAAAAAATGAGCTCATAGACCTTACCACATTCTTGGTTCGGGACCAGTATAGAACAAGCCATTCCCAGTCATCGTCCAGTAAATGTGTCTGAGAACGTAAGGGAATTTCAGGAGTTTGTTTGCCAGTGAAGTACGTTTTCTTTAGGTAATTCCGATACTGCCACCAAGCATTCTTGAAGATAGCAGAGGTATTAGCACAGGTTACCTCATCCTGAGTTTCCAAATCGGTCTTCTCTATAGAGAAAAATGGGAAAATTTGTTGTATTATAACCATCATGGAGGTAGAATGTATGGGACAAAGCAAAGTAATTGACATGAATAACATACTTACACATAACTCCTGGACAAACACCTGGAACTGGCATTTTCCTTCATCTTCAGTATAATGTTTCCATGATGGGAAGATACGCACATAGGATTTAACAACATCAAATGTGATAGATTCTAAACTATGAATGGATGGTTGTGCTTCCTCCACAGGAATAGGTGTACTAACTGGTGGAGTTGCGGTTCACCGTGGTAATACTGGCACTTTGGGCACTGGAGCTGCCTTACTAACTGTTCTTGTTTGGGAGCTCTATGGTGGAGATGGTGATGTGTCACATGAACTGGGTTACTATCTGCTAGGGTTGGGGTTAGATTGGGCGAAGCTGGTTCTCTGTCCATCGTAGTAGAGGTACAATCTGCGAGAGTCTGGGTTATGCGTGGTAGCGCTGGTTCTTGTGCATGTAAAACCGGGGTCCTACCTCCACCAAGACGTAGCACTATTTTATTTGAAGACCGTGTTTTTACTTCGCTATATACTGCCATCACCCGCTCCAATTCAAATGGCTAATAAACAGGAAACATAGTTTAATGTACAGACATTGTATGAGAGACAGATGCAATAGATAGTGTGGAAAAAAGAGGGCATGAAATAGTTGACATGTATATTTTTTAACTAAAACAGATAGCATGACATAATTTCGCTTATATGATCTCTATCTAAAGTGGATAGCATAGCATAACACAATTCAATGATATGATGACTAACTAAACAGGATCGCATGACATAATTCACATACATGTTATCTAAGTAATCAGGATCGCATGATTTAATTCACATATGTGATTTATATGCTTAGCAGACGGCATTCACATATATGATGTCTGAACTAATAACATGGTGTTGAATATTGTGTATATGATGTCTAAACTATGCAATGCAAGACACTATATGCATGATATGAGTAGTATAACCATGCCAAGTTAGAGCATACACCTCGGTCGGGGAATGGGACTGGTCATTTGTCTCTGAATCCACCTCTGAGGAGCTACCGGGACCCAGCAAGAGATATGGTCGACATGTAGCACTTTCTACTCTGAAGGCCTTGTTTTCACTCCAGATTTTTCCATCACCCACTCAAATGGCTGATTCAGAGGAAGAGTAGTTTAATGTACAAATATTGTTGACAAATGGAAATGTAATGAAGAAAAGGATGGGAAAGATATCATTCAAATACATGATGCCTGGTTAAACAGGATGGCATTGCACATTTCACATATATTATGGCCGGCTAAAAGACATGAGACTGCATAATTCCCATATATGATACCGAAACTAAATAGGTGGCATTATAGAACATGTCTAAACTAAGCAGATGACATATATGATGTCGAAAGTACTGCAAGGCAACATATGCATGATATGACTAACATCATGCTGCCAAGTTAGAGCAAACACCTTGGGGGTAAATAGGAGTGGTCTGCTGCGTCTGAAAAATCCGCCTCAGAACAGATATCTTCCTCTGGATTACAATCTGGAGAGGGGGAGGGTTTGCCATTGAACCCACCATGGAGCGATATCTGCATGGCATTGTATTGCCGCGCAAAACTCTTCTCTTTTTCTCTACATGTTCAGCATGACTGTGTACAATTTCTGACATGCATACAAAAAATATAGTGAGATTATGTAAGGAGAGCATGCAGAAATCTGGAGTGATGGTAACAACCAGTGGATGGATCTAAAAATAATGATAGCAGGCTGATGATTGCTTTAATTTAAAAAAACAGATCATTATTTCTTTACTATTTGTTTCTCACCCAAGATGAACAGCATAGGCATACCCTAGGTGAACTAGATATTAGACAGAGATACTATTCATTGTTGCCTCGATATGTGCCCCACAACTAATTTAGAACTCAAGTTTGAACATTAATTTTGACCTGACTTAGAGTCTTAGAGGTGAACAGGATGATAAAGTAGCAGGTAATATTAAGCAATGCATAACATAAGCAGAAACAAAAGAGTGTGACCTCTGTTGTGGACCCGCGTACTCCTCGGGTTCATCGACTGAGTCGATGATGGTGATGCCGTTGCGGTGGGTGCCGGCGGCAGGGAAGGATATCTGAGGCGGCAAAATACGGTCAGGAGTCATGATGTCTGGTTTGGTGGATGATTCGGTCGATGGAGCAGCTCAGGTGAGGTGGACGACGTCGCGGCAGGAGCAGGACAAACCACACAAAGTTTTCTTCGACACCTACACCAGAATCAAGTAATTACAGTAAGGGCTCATTTGGCTTGCATGATTCTAAAAATGCAGGGATAGGAAAAACACCGGAATAGGATAGGAATGCACATAGGAAACATAGCATTTGTGAACACAAGATTTTTGTCAACTTGGGTGTTTGGTTCACAGGAATTGGAGGAGCAGAGGAATGCAAAGAAACATTGCCAAAATAAAGTGAAACCATATGAAAGTGTGTACAGTTAGAATGTTAGTCTGTCACTAATGCACTTGGTCTTGTTTTAATGCAAAGGATTTTGAAAAGTAGGTCAAGTGGATGTTTTGCGCCATTCCTTTCAACAAAATGCATGAAAATTTGAATAGTAGAGTTCCATAGGAAAATTTCCTATTGTTATGTTTTTCCGTTGAACCAAAATAGCTCTAATGGATCGACATGAATGTAGAGTAA
This sequence comes from Aegilops bicornis, assembly GCA_021605145.1. Taxonomy (NCBI): domain Eukaryota; kingdom Viridiplantae; phylum Streptophyta; class Magnoliopsida; order Poales; family Poaceae; genus Aegilops; species Aegilops bicornis. The sequence continues at coordinate 298,435,103 of CM038670.1, read as the reverse complement.
TAAGTGATGCGACAAGTGTACAACCTCTTTGTTGTAGCCGTGTCGAACTCAGCATCATTGGGTTGGTCGCTGAAGAAGTTGAGGCAGAGGTGGCCGTCGGAGGTGTGGAGGAAGATCTGAGGAATCTGTAGACGGTGTCCAGGGCACTGCTCTGTTGTGATGGATTGTTCCGTTGTTGGAGCAGCTTCGACGAGCCGTAAGACGTTGAGGCTGAAACAGCACAAGATAGACATCGGTAATCTCAAGTGGAATTCTAATAGCATCTCTAATAGATGATGAAATACATGACCAAAAAGTGATAGATGTAAAATTTACATCACGAAAAATCACCGGACTACAGCAGATGAGGTAAAAATTGTTGACTCTGAACTTAATTGTCGAAACTGAAATTTACTGTGGAATCTGAATGTTGCTGTCGAAACTGAACCCAATGGTAGCAGAGAGACACTTCATATGTAGTTTAGGGAGGGCCTGCAGTTCATCTTCAACCTGCACCCCTCTGATCCGCCAGCCACCACCGGCCGTACTTTGCCCCCTTGTGCCATGGCGCACCGCGCCGCCTCGCCGCCAAACAACTCCCCACCGCCGGTTCGCCCGCCCTGCCAGCCCTCTAGGCCTCCCAGCCGAGCTTTTTCTCCGGCGATCCCCACGCCACCACCCCCAACGCGCCTCCCCCATCATGGGGACCACCACCCCACCCTGAACCCTAAGATATATAGTGGGGTACCTCTCCGTGAGCCCCCTCCCGCTGCGGGTGGTTCTTCCTTAACTCCGGCGAGCCCCCCCCCCCCACACACACACACCCTGAAAATCGACTTACAAGAAGTCAATTCAGTCAATTGAAGTGTAGCTAAATCAGAGCAGAGCAGCAGCATGAGCGAGGGGGACATCAGCAGCAGCGCGAGCGAGTGAGCGAGAGCCGGAGTAGCAGCAGCAGCGCGAGCGAGAGCCGAAGCAGCAGCAGCAGATCCGACTGATATGGACACCATCGTCGAAGGGGCCTTGCACTGGGGGAGAGCCGCCATGGAGATGTTGCCTGTGGCACCGACTTTGAGGTAGCCGTTCCATGAGGGTGCGGGATGGAGCACCGTCGGTGCCGGGAGGTCGAGTTAAGTAGAAGGTGCAATGCGATGAGTGTACAACCTCTTTGGTGCCGCAGAGTAGGCCTCGACTTTGTCCGAGGAGTCGGTGAGGATGATGTGTTTCCGGTGGAGCAGGTTAAGGCGGTGTTGTAGGCATGGAGCAGCCGCGATAGACAAGGCGATCGTCGGAGCAGCTCCTTGGAGGTGGAGGACGGGGCGGCTGAACCGATGGGACGGCGAGATAGACGAGGATCCTCATCTGTGGAGGTGGATGAGGGATGTTGGGCTATTGCGGTGGATGACATTGTCGGGGAAGAGGCTCTGGCTGGAGCGGAGAGGTTATGGCGGCCTGAGATTTCGAATGGTGAAAAGGAGGCGATGGGAGGGGGAACCATGACTTAGGGCCGCGGTTGTCCAAAATGTAAGACGTGTTACAAAATTACCCCCGCCGATTTGAACTAGTGGCCTTTCGGCTCAGGCTTAGAAGGGGGATTTCACGTGTCGGCATTTGGCAGCTGGAGGGAGTTTTCGCGTGTGTTGTAATTTCAGGAACGGAAGGCCCGGGTTATGAAGGCGCGAGTTTTGGGAGCACGATATCTGAATTTTTGGGATATAAAAAGGCGCGGTATGAATTTTAGGGACAAGCCTAACGTGTAATATTGTACTTGTACGTACCAAATCAATTCACACTTCCCTCAACGAAAAAAACGAATTATGATGCCGACACGCAAAGAGAGAGTCTTGTCCCGTTTTACAATACAAATGCTATTCAAAGTTATGAATCCAAGTTATGTCCAATTAAAAAAAATCGCTGGCTATATTGCATGTAACCTACTCATACCAATATTTTAGTGCATTCCAAATGTCTATACTACCGCTGCAATTCGAACTAAATTTGAATTCGTTTATCTATTTGAATAAGAATCTACGATCATGATTGTTGCCAACTTCAACCATCATTCGTGTATTACCTTAACAACACACCACATGATTACTATAGAGATAGATATGAACTGTGTGTACTATATGAACTCAAATTAAATTTTTTAAATACACTTGATGCTGATTCCAGATAATAGTACATTTGATGTACTAAATAGATATTCATAATCTAAACCATATTCCATACGTACACCGTGTTTATAACACAAAGTATAGTGCACCGCCCCCTACATTATGACAAGTATTTTGCCCTGAGCTGCAAAAGCCACACATTATCCCAAATTATAATCAATGTTCTACATTAAGATATATTCTTCAAGTATTCGTATCCACTTTTATATTATGAATTATGATCTCTCTTCGTCTTTTACACATACACGATCCTATTCTCTTTGTAGCTAGATAGCGCTAATTTTCTATCGTGCATGCACACGCCCGCCCCGTCTCACCCTCCCTCAGTGTCCCCTCCATCGTGCACATTAGTTATTTCTCTTTATGTCGTTCACCTAGGGTGTGTGTAGGCCCAACGACTCCTTCTTTCTGGCACACACCGGTCAATATACCTCTCTAGCCAAGTGTGCCTACCACAAACACACACTTCCGCTCTTCTCTTCTCACCGTCCATGCCCCCCTATGTCCAATACGGTTCCACGCAGGTGCACACTCCCGCCCCTCTTTTCGTCGATCTCGTACTCACACACTCCTCCCCCTCGACATAGTAGGCCTCTCGCACCACCTCCTTGACGCACCCCTCTCCTCCTGTCCTTCTCTCCAGACCTTAGTTGCTTCTAACACATGCATGCATGTGTACATACCAATCTCCCTACATATAGCTAGGTCGACTGTAATTCTTTTTCTCCACGCACCGATAGACTTACCTCACTAGTTAGGTCTCTCCCTTTCTCAGACACATGACGGTTGATCTTCCTATGTAGTTACGTATGCTTACCACAACCATATCATCCCCCTCATCATCCTTGCATACCTCCCGACCCGTCTCTCACATGAACGTGCATAGACAGGCAGGCATCCCCGGCCCTCTCTTATTGATATTGCACTCGTACCCTCCGTTTGTCTAGCAGGCCTCTCCCATGATTTGTGAGAACCAACTCCACCACCAACGCTCCGACACTCTACCTTTGTCTTTCTCCCAACCTTATTCCTCTACTAACATATGCATGGATGTCGATCGATCTTCCTCAATACATAGCTAGGTCTCTCTCCTTCTCAACACATATACTAGTCGATCCACCTCTATATAGTTAGGACTCTGTCCCCTCCCCCCCCCCCCCACACACACACCGATAGTCGAACTTCGTAGGTAGGTATCCATGCAATAGAGAAAAACTGCACCTCTTCCCTCTCAAATTCCAGTAGGCCAACCGCCATGTATCTTTGTCGTGGGCAAACACAAATTCGATGGCACTCTTTATCGATTGCGCAGCCACACACTTCATCCCTGTTTTCGATTCTATTGATATCTCTCGCCAATGATCCCTCCACTCTCTTCTCGTGGATCGCTCTGTCTATATATGATATATCCATGACTCTATTTCACACACATTGCATATGTTATGTTTTTTTGTTTGAGATATCATCGACACACTGCCTCTGTTTCGCACAAACCATCTCTCTCATACCCACCCACGTACATACATGCACCTAAAGAAGGGGTGCACGTAGGATGCACGTACTCATGTCTCGTTCCCGGCCACACCCGCACGGGTACACGGTGGAGTTCGTTACTGTACGAAAAGGCAGCCCACGTGATAATTTGACGCGTGTAGCAGCTATTTACTCAAAGGAGGGTCGTGTACCACGCGTAGACGAAACGAAGTTTGACTTGATGTGTTACTATTAAATAAAGTTTTATTCCTCAATGGCACGTACAGAATATAAAATGATTGTCGTGAGGAAAAAAGAAAAATCTGGTCCACTATATACAATGGAGCCTGCCTGTCGGGGTTTGTCTCTAGTCACACCATCTCACACAAAGCGGCGGTGGCCTCTCTCTCTCTCACCGTTGGTCAATGATCCGGCCGCATCCCATCCGCCGGTGGAAAGGGAGGATGTGCATCGTTTCTCTGTTCGACGGTGTTGAGGCAGCCCATCCCGATCTGCGGTACCCGCCGTTCTCTCTGACCAAGCTTTGGCGCGACAGGGCCTTTGCCACTTGCTCGCTGCCGCAGTATGGGCAGATCCCGGCCGCCGGCGCCCTCCTAGTTTCATCCCGACGACCCTCAGGTACAGCTTCCTCCGGCCTTGCTCCACTTCCCATCTTCCCACCTTGTTGCATGTGGAAAATTCTGCATGTGGATCTTATTTAGTTGTTTGCTTAAAACGTATCTCGGCCGTCATAGTTACCATCTTGCAATCTCCTCCTCAAACCATTTTTGACAAACCACCATGCTACTATCTTTCCCTTATTACATGGAATATGCTTCTTTTTTGTCGGTATATGTGTCTTCAACTCGTGTTATTGGGTCGTAATTATTTCCTTTCTACCTCCTTTTGCAAACAAGGCTATCCATTTCACCTTGTTGCTATTACGACCTTTTGGTGAACTGCACAAATCACTTTTTTCTTAAGAGTGTTTTGTGCAGTTCCGCCAAAATGTCACATGGGCAACGTTTTTACATTTCTGTGGGACTGCAGAAAGGGAGATTGGTTTTCCTACCCTCCTCATCCAACTCCATGCCTAATCTTCTCCAACAAGTAGTTAGTCCTAAAGAGAGATCGCAGAGGTGATCGACTTCTATTTGTGTGTGTTATGTTTCACCATCTAGTTCCACTATTACTGTAATCACACTGACTGGATATCTTTCAAACTGGGATGGTCAGCTCGATTTTAGTGGATCTGCACAAAATGATCGGATTGTGATGTCCTCCATACACCTCACTTTGGCTACAGATCTGGGTGAAACTAGCTACGAACCAATGAACATTGTGCCCAGGAAATGGAGCTATGCCTACGAACAACATCGATCAATAATATATTTTTCTTTATTTGTACACCTTCTGATGACTTTGTCTTCAGTTGTGATGTGAATATTGGCGCTGATCTGCGAACCATTGAGATGCATTAGCAGCCATGGTAGTTTCATTTGTATTTGATGGAATGTTGTAACGATATAATATTGAGGCAAGAGGACACATGAATCCTAAGTTGAAACCTTCTCTTTTCCTGCGGGAACCAAAGTTGAAACCTTCATAGCATCACAGTACAATTTCATTAAAATTATGCGTACATATAAACAAATCTTGAAGGATTGATAGCAATGCCAGAAACAATTCAACTTCGTTTGGCCGACATGTGGGACATCCTTCATCCGGCTCCACCTGCCATGCAGCAATATTGAGTGCACGACTACAGGGAAAGATTCACCCCGGTCGTTGTGCCGCAGTAGATAATGACTAGTGAGCCGTCAAATCACAGAGCCCCACCTTCACCACAGTAAGTTGCTCGGACGAAGCAACCATCATTTCTCTGTTTGTTGAATCTACTGGTACTCCCATATTCCTAGAGTAATAAGTTGCTCGGGCGAAGCAACCATCACCTCACCTTTCCAATAGTAAGTACTACTCCCACCTTTCTGGTTTATAGGGCTTAATTTGAAAATCTCTTCAACCAAGGTAGATGATTCATGGTGGAATTAATTCCATAGTTTGCAAAAGTACTACTCCCTCCGTCTAGGTGTGTAAGTCACCTTACAAAAATCAGATATTCCCAAAACTAGGTGTAATGCATTAAATTCCGTCCTTGTTCCCCTCACTGCCTCGTTCATCAGCGAGCAACTTTTTTGGCTGAACCACGCGGGGGGGGGGGAGTTAATGCGGGAGAGAATGAGCGACCTATGCATGCAGAGAAGGAACACGTTGATTAGGGGAGGGATTGACCCCAGTTTGCATGCACGTCAATGGGCCTGCATGGGATGGCTGAAACGGCAGCCCTATTAATTAGGGATTCATTGCTAATCTCCATTTGGTTTAGGAAGAAAAAAGTGGTGCGGTGATTGGAACAATTTTCGGTATGATTCTTTGGCCTCTTCCAATCCACAACCACTTAGGTCGTGCTGCTCCACCTTAGGTGACTTACACACCTAGACATAGGGAGTACTCTCATTTTTCTCAAAAATTTGTGTATACCGATGCATTAATTACACCACATGCATGCATGACCACTAAATGACCAAGAACTTCTACATGCATTGGTGAGTTTTTTCTTCATCCTTGGATGAAGTGATTTAAAACACCTTGAAATCCGAACATGTGATGGAGTAGTAGAATTGAGAGTTATAAAACGGAAAAACAATCTTTTTGAGATGAGCCCTATAAACCGAAAAGGAGGGAGTACCTCCTTTTTTATTCTAGAAACAACCACACGCGAATATTGGACGATATCAGCACATCAACTAAATGAAAAATTGAAACCAACCAATGAACTACTACTGCTGGTGAGCGTTTGCTAGTATCATGTACTCCGTCTGTCCTTGTATATAGGGCTTAATGTGTTTTCTGAGACTAACTTTGGCCCTGTTTGGATCCATGGGTTAGAGTTAGTTTGAGCTAGTTGGGGCTCAAATAGCCCTAAAGTATCCAAACATGAGGGTTAAATTGGAGCAAGTTGCCCCAAATCCACCAAAAAAAACTATCCCACCCAAGAGTTGCTAACATGTGATGAGTTAACCGACCTCAATAGACGGCAAAAACGCCAACCCGCCGCACTTTGAGAGAGACAAGGAGCGAGAAGCGATACGGGCTGGTGGATTACTAGATCTAGGTGTCGCACAGAGGCCAAGAAATATGGTGATAGCTTAGGTTCGCCATGTAGTATGATGTAACTACACTGGGCTGCCATGTTTCGTACTCTTTCGGTCTACTGTGGACATGTTTGGTTGATTTTATATTGCTGAATAATATGAAATACTATTATGAGTGCAGACGCTCCACCACGAGGTTCCTTGCTCCTTCTTGATCGTCAGGAATCTATGTTCTTCCACTCTTTTTTTACATGAGCTTTGTTCATCCTTTTGCCAAGGTGCACGTGTCATGCAAGAAAATGGAGAAAAGCAGTACGTAAGTGAGTCATGCACTACAATGGAACCTAGTACTACGCAATATTTTTCCTCCTCGATGGCACGTGAATAGTGCATGTACTCAGTGACGGAGCATGGGATGGTAGCCATGCATATGGTCGGCCCTTTTTGGAGAGTACTAAATACATATTAACTTTGATGTGTCCCGTCAACTCGCAGAACAACGAGAAGCACACACTGAATGACGGAGAACGGGATGGTAGCCATGGACATGGTCAACCCTTTTTGGAGACTAATGCACTACTTTTGATGTGTCCGTGCCCCATGCTCATGTATGCCAACGTGGTACTAGTCAATTATTTTGCCCAAGTCAGCTATCACACACTTTTGATGCCACGTCAATGTACCCACTAGAAACAAGTTAGACTTGTTCGGTTCAACCACCTCCCTAGGTGTTTGGAGAGGAATTGGCCAGAGCGAGGCAGTTCTATAGGTGGGCATGCAGCTTAAAACAAGGGAAAACGCGCGAACCAGTTAGACGAAGGAGGGAAGCTTCTACATTCGCAGGGGACGTGGCATTGGCTATTGGGCGGCAACAATGCGGTCATCCGGGTACACCATAAAGGATAGGAAGAGGCATCCTATATCAGCAAGGACCAACTTCCCTATCGATAGCTCATCTAACAGAACTCTCAAGTTCACTGTGTTGAGGCTGGTGTATTCATGAGATGGATGACTGGATGGGAAGTGGACTCGATTTTAAATAGAGGGATGGGCTACTGCAAAGGTTTATTATAAAACTTTGCAGTGACCCATCCATCTAGTCAATATCAAGGTCTTTGTTTTGTAATTTTTGAATTTTTTGTTTTGTTTTTTGAACACATGTTAATCAAAGATTTTTTGAACATAATGCATCCCAAGACATATATGCTTATGTGGCATGGAGTTAATGAGAAGAGAGGTGTTTGTAGTAACATAATATGTTACCGTAACATAACGCACACCATTGCAAAATGATTATACAACATAATAAATGAAGGATGGCATGACCCAACATTTACGTTACTACCCCTATGATGATAGTAACCTAAACTAGTAACATGCATATGCTACTAGTCTAAATTACTGCCCACTAGCCTTAGCATGGCTAATAATATAGCCAACTGATGGCTACAAGGAACCGCCATGTCATCTATAGCCATCATCTATATGCACTCATACAGTAGTGTGGGCTATAAGGTTGGCTATTAGTACATTAGTACCTTTTTCCATCTTCTCTCTATCTCCTTCACATTTATTGCATTTACCTAGGAATGCGTATATAGTTAGGCTCTTGCATGAGAGCCCACTCCCCTTACTTTTTCACATCTCTCTCCTCCACATAGGCAATAATGCCATGTAAGCGAGCTATAAGCCCACTATTGTACTTGCTCTTAGAGCAAGTATAATAGTGGGCTTATAGCCCACTTACATGTCATTTTTGCCTACGTGGAGAAGAGAGTGATGAAAAAGTAAGACTAGTCACGATGGGTAGTAACTTAGACTAGTAACATGCATATGTTACTGCCTCTATAGTGGGGAGTATATGTGGTGTCATGCAACACTTCATTTATTAGGTTGTAGACTAATCTTGTCTTGGTATGTGTGATGTTACAGTAACTAGCTATGTTACCACATGCTTCTCTTTTCTCATTAATTACTCGCCACATCATCTGTTTTGGGTGATGTTACCATCTATGTTACTCCCACTATGGGTAGTCTAAGCGGAGTGGGCTATCATGCAAGAGCCTAGCTATATGCGGATTCCTAGACAAATAGAATAAATGTGAAGAAAGAGAAAGAGAGAAGGTTGAAAAAAGTAGTAATGTTATAGCCAACCTTGTAGCTCACACTACTATATGAGTGACTATAAATGATGGCTACAGTTGACATGCCAGTTTCTTATAGCCATTAGCTGGCTATACTATTAGAGCATCTCCAATAGCTTGTGGATGTCTATACTCGTTTTCCATGACGAGAGCCCAAAACAGGCGTCCAATGATACGTCTCCAACGTATCTATAATTTTTGATTGCTCCATGCTATATTATCTACTATTTTGGACAATATTGGGCTTTATTTTCCACTTTTATATTATTTTTGGGACTAACCTATTAACCGGAGGCCCAGCCCAGAATTGCTGTTTTTTGCCTATTTGAGTTTCAAGAAACGGAATATCAAGCGGAGTCCAAACGGACTGAAACCTGCGGGAACGGGATTTTCGCCCCGAATATGATCCAGGAGCCTTGGGCCCTACGTCCAGAATGAAAGGAGGTGGGCACGAGTCGTGGGCCCCACCTTGCTCCGCCGACGTACTTCTTCCTCCTATATATACGTACGTACCCCCAAACGATCAGATACGGAGCCAAAAACCTAATTCCACCACCGCAACCTTCTGTACCCATGAGATCCCATCTTGGGGCATGTTACGGAGCTCCGCCGGAGGGGGCATCCATCACGGAGGGCTTCTATATCAACACCATAGCCTCTCCGATGAAGTGTGAGTAGTTTACCTCAGACCTTCGGGTCCATAGTTAGTAGCTAGATGGCTTCTTCTCTCTTTTTGGATCTCAATACAATGTTCTCCCCCTCCCTCGTGGAGATCTATTCAATGTAATCTTCTTTTTGCGGTGTGTTTGTTGAGACCGATGAATTGTGGGTTTATGATTAAGATTATCTATGAAGAATATTTGAATCTTCTCTGAATTCTTTTATGTATGATCGGTTATGTTTGCAAGTATCTTAGAATTATTAGTTTGGTTTGGCCTACTAGATTGGTTTTTCTTGCAATGGGAGAAGTGCTTAGCTTTGGGTTCAATCTTGCGGTGTCCTTTCCCAGTGACAGTAGGGGCAGCAAGGCACGTATTGTATTGTTGCCATCGAGGATAACAAGATGGGGTTTGAGGGAGTTCCGGACTAGGGGGTGTCCGGATAGCCGAACTATCATCGGCCGGACTCCAAGACTATGAAGATACAAGATTGAAGACTTCGTCCCGTGTCCGGATGGGACTTTCCTTGGCGTGGAAGGCAAGCTTAGCGATACGGATATGTAGATCTCCTACCTTTGTAACCGACTCTGTGTAACCCTAACCCTATCCGATGTCTATATAAACCGAAGGGTTTTAGTCCGTAGGACGAACAACAATCATACCATAGGCTAGCTTCAAGGGTTTAGCCTCTTTGATCTCGTGGTAGATCCACTCTTGTAACACACATCATCAATATTAATCAAGCAGGACGTAGGGTTTTACCTCCAAAAAGAGGGCCCGAACACAGGTAAAACATCGTGTCCCTTGTCTCCTGTTACCATCCGCCTAGGCACGCGATTCGGGACCCCCTACCCGAGATCAGCCGGTTTTGACACCGACATTGGTGCTTTCATTGAGAGTTCCTCCTGTCGTCACCGATAGGCCCGATGGCTCCTTCGATCATCAACAACGACGCAGTCCAGGTGAGACCTTTCTCCCGGACAGATCTTCGTATTCAGCGGCTTTGCTCTGCGGGCCAATTAAGCAGCCATCTGGAGCGGATCGAAGCTACACCCACAGCCATCGGTCAGATTTGGAAGTTTGAACTATACGGCCCGATATCGGCGGAGACTTGATCTTCGACGGATTCGAGCTGTGCCAAGCGTGCCGCCTTTGTCTCGATGGGCATGATCTAGCTCTGCCGCCCGAATAGTGCCGCAGAGGCCGCACTAAGATCCGCTCGACCCTTAATCCGGGCCGGATTCCCGATCGAGGATGAGTGGTTGGACACCGCCTCGGGGCTACAATCTCTGGCGATCGAGCGAACTCCATCCTGTCGCTGCGAAGACCGCGACTCGAGTGCCGGACTCCTCCGGACTCCGAACCCTCGCGCCCTTGCCAATCGAATCCGATTGGGCGCCCGTTATGAAGTTCACAACGCGGACATCTTTCAAGACTCGCCCTTTTGCGACATCCTGAATTCACTAAAGTCTCTCTCTTTATCCGGAGAACCTGGCGGACTACGGTCCGGAAGGTTGGGATGCGGACGATGAAGAAATTCAATGCCCACCCACCACCCACTTCATAGCCACTGTCGAAAGCTTACACGACGTGCTCGATTTCGACTCCGAAGACATCGACGGTATGGACGACGATGTAGGAGACAACAATAAACCAGCACCTAGGATGCTGGACAACCTCATCCCATGATGTATACATGGTGGATACACCTAAAGGAAATGAAGACGAGGAACAACGGGACGCCACGAAGGATAAATCCCTCGAAAAGCAGTCAAAACGGCAACATAAACGCCGAACAAAGTCCCGCCTCAACAAAGACCCAGCCATAGAGCAGGGCGAACCGGTGGACGACGAACAAGCTATCGAGCAATCGTCCGAACAAGACTACTTGGATAAACAATCCGTCCTCGGCGAAGACAACAGTCCGGACGATCTCACGCCGGACAAACCATTGGAGCAAAATGACCTCCAGAAAAGGCTCGTCGCCACTGCGCGTAGCCTGAAAAAGCTGAAGCGAAAGCTCGAAACAGCGGAAGATGCACTCAGGATTAGATGGAGCAAAGTATTCAGCACCGCAGATAACAGCGACGATCGCCGAACAAAGAGCTACCCGAAAAGAAAGCTACTGCCCGAATTCGACGCGGAGGCCTTAGAGCACCCGCAATTAAAAAGCAAGAAGGCCACCCGGTCGGTTGGACGACCTCACGGCAAAAAGAGAGCGGCGAATGGTGCTGCACACAAGCCAATATGCGATCCGCTTAAGGATTCACATCAAAAGGATGGCCCAGTTAGGTCCATCTATGGGCCAAGAAAGCACACTCGTCAAAGCAATGCAATACGCCAAAATTCCGAACATCACGGCACACCCAAATATAGGGGCGCCGCACACCCCCTATGTTTCACCGATGAGGTGCTGGATCATGAATTTCCAGCAGGATTCAAACCCGTAAACATAGAGGCATACGACGGAACAACAGACCCTGGAGTCTGGATTGAGGATTACATCCTCCACATACACATGGCTAGAGGAGATGATCTCCACGAAAATAGTTACCCCTTAAACTCAAAGGGCCAGCTCGGCATTGGCTTAAAAGCCTCCCTGAAAATACCATTGGAAGCTGGGAAGAGCTCGAGGATGCATTTCGGGCAAATTTCCAGGGGACCTATGTCCGCCCTCCGGACGCAGACGATCTAAGTCACATAACTCAACAGCCCGGAGAGTCAGCCCGAAATTTCGAACAGGTTCCTTACTAAAAGAACCAAATAGTCGATCGTCGGACGCCAAGCCTTAGCAGCTTTCAAACACAACGTCCGAGATGAATGGCTCGCCAGACACCTCGGCCAAGAAAAGCCAAGAACAATGGCCGCATTAACAAGCCTCATGAACCGCTTATGCAGAGAAGACAAATTTGGCTGGCTAGATGCAGCACCAGCGACCCGAGTACATCCGAAATCAGGGATGGAAATGCGAAATCATGACGCAGAAAAGATCAGCGCCGAAATAAGGAAAATGGCCCAAATAGTACGGCGGTCAACGCCGGATTCAAAAGCTCTTGGCCGAACAACAAAACACTGCCCCTAAAGGATAACAGTGACGAGCTATCTAACCTAAACAAGATTCTGGATAGACTGTGTCAAATACATGGTACCTCCGGGAAGCCTGCAAGCCATACCCACAGAGATTGTTGGGTCTTCAAGCAGTCCGGCCGACTTAACGCCGAACACAAGGGGCTCGACACACCAAGTGAAAGTGACAAAACCCAAAAGCACCGCAAGCAGAGCCTCGGAAAGCAAAAAACTTTCCCACAGGAGATCAAAACAGTAAACTCACTTCACGTGATCAAAAGGAAAAATAGAGCGGCGCCCCCTAAAAGGCGCGCCGCACACTGGTTGTCAAAACCAAACACCTTCGACCATCAGGACTATTTCGATAATATTCGGAACGCAGGATGGACTGCCTTGATATTGGATCCTATAATCGACGGATTCCAATTTACACATGTCCTCATGGATGGCGGCAGTGACATAAACCTGATATATCAGGACACAATCCGCAGGATGGGAACAAACCCAACCAAAATTCGCCGTAGCAACACCTCCTTTAAAGGAGTACTGCCAGGCCCATACGCCCTTTGCACGGGCTCCATACTGCTAGAAGTTGTGTTTGGTTCATCCGACAACTTCCGTCGCGAAAGGTTACTCTTCCATGTCGCCCCATTCAAAAGTAGCCATCAAGCACTATTGGGATGTGAAGCTTTCGCCCGCTTTAACGCAATACCGCTTTATGCGTCTCTAACACTTAAAATTCCCGGTCCACGCGGCATCATCTCGTTAAAAGGAAGTATTAAGTGTTACTCGAGCACGGAAGAAGGGGAGACTGCATCGACAGCTCCACAGCTATCCGGCTCCACTAGGCAAAGAACCTGAAATTGGTCATTCAAACCCCGGACACGGCTAGACGAGTCCGGCGCCTACTAGCAGCATACCCCCACACGAGGGGCTACATGCATGTATAATAAGAGATAATAGAGCTCAATTTTATTCTTCGAACCGTACTCTGTTCATTTAATATTAAGTACATCTTTCGCATGATCCTTTTTCTTTCAAACTAAGTTCCTCTCTTTTACAGATGAACAACGTGCTACACCCGTCCAGGATACGGCACAACAGAGACACAGGCGCAGACGTGCAGTAGGGACCCGTTGCAAGGATTCTTTTTAGATTAAGACCCTGCATAAACCTTTTTTCACTGTCTCTTGTTGATATACATCCCCCCGGTTCCTTAATATAACCGAGGAGGAGGCTGGTGCTTTGGCATTGGCCGCACTGTAATTTTTTGCTGCATACCTAGACACGGGGGCTTAGGGCATTATTCTGCCCATTTTCATAAAGACCGAACACCTTAGGGAGTATTCAGCGTCTCGAGTTAGGCCTTATATGCATCAGCTCGAATCATGTCTTTGGTCAAATGTTGGGTTGCCCGGCTCTGTGTTTTGTTGCCTTACGCTCGCTTTCACGGCTAACGCGGCACCGTGGAGAACTATCGTGATTGTGCCCCGGTTCGACCGGGCGAGCACCTCAGTAGAGAAAGCCGAAAACTGACTGTCATGATATAGCGAGGGACTGGTCAACCACTCGATGACTCACAGGAATGTTTAGAATTCCGCCGCATTGACGAAGGACCGGTTTTCGGTCAGGCACATACGCACCCCGAATTCGGGAGAGTGCGGTGCCCCCAGGGGCTATATAGTAGCCCCACCCTCGAACTCCTATGGCTAAGTGAAAGTGATAAAGCATTATAGTCCAGTTGCCTGGTTTGCTACGCTATCACCTCCTTAATAGGACCAAGACGTTGGATTAAGTGTGAAAAAAGCGCTTTTTTTGCAAACACCCCCGCACTATGTGCGTGGGGGCTCAAGCCAAGGACTGCCATCTTTCAGGTTATATACACATATACATAAACGGCCACACAGGGAGTAGTTCATTACTTGAACGCACAAGTATAAAAAGCTCTTATATTATATTGAAACATTCACAAATCATACATGTCATTTAAACATAATATCCTTCGAGCACTGCGCCTCTATTAAACGAGTGCCCGGCAGGACTTCTTCAAAGTAGTGCTCGGCAGATACTCGGCCTCTGTCCGAATCCTGGGATGCAACATCAGTGGCCTTCATCTCTTCCCAGTATGTCTTGACACGGGCAAGAGCCATCCGCGCTCCCTCAATACACGCCGATCGCTACATTGCGTCGATACGCGGCACCCCACCAAGAAACTGTTGCACTAAACCAAAATAGCTCTTCGGCTGGGGTCCGTCCGGCCACAAGTGAGTCAAGACATGCTTCATGGCGAATCTGGACAATCGATTCAGCTCGGCCCATTCGGTCAACCGATCGGTCAGCGGCAGAGGACGCTCCGGACTATGGAATTGCGACCAATATAGCTCTTCCCTTCTGTGCCCCTTCTGGCCCCGGAAGTGCTCAATCAGCGTCCTAACGCTGCCGCCAAGTCCAGATAAGCATCCTCTGAACTCCACAATTTATCCAACTGAGCATACTTTGGATCTGTATACTTCCTCCAGCGAAGCGGTTTCCAGCCGCAATTGCCCCGGCCTGACTCAGCTCCTCCTTGGCAGCTCTCAAAGCCGATTGGGCATTCTTGGATTTGGCGGCGGCCTTCTTTAGGCCCTCTTGTTCCGCTTGACGTTCATTTTCAAGAACCACGCAATGATCGGTAGTATTCCTTAACTTTTTGGCCATATCGGCCATCTCCTCTTTGCTTCGGCAGTGAGCAGCCCGTTCAGCTTCTAGCTCTTCCGCCGCCTTTACAGTGGCCGCATTACTAATTCTGGCTTGCTCTTTCGCTCGGGCGAGTTCTGCCTGTAGCTCCTCCACGGCAGCGGCAGCATCTGCATTAAGCATACAAACAGTAAGACATGGGCGTCAAGCTCCCTTACCAGGTGTCCGCATAGAAGTCGCATACCTTGTGACTCGTCAAACCGTTTATTGACCAGCGCGATGTCCGCATAAGCCTCGTCAAGTTGCCGCTTTAGTTCGGCATATTCAGCAGTCTGGCTGGCCTCCGGACGCCCCGCCACCTGTTTAGGAGCGGCGATATGTTATAACTGAGAATTTGATCCTCAGCACATTGTCAATTTTGACAACGTACCAAGTCTCAGGGGCTACTATCTATACAGGGCGCATTTTATATGCATAACTGTCAAAAGGTACATCATTTTTGCGTACCTCAAACCCCGTCAGTAAGCTTCTGACGGCTTCATGCAATCCGCTCTCCGCGGATGCAATTCTTTCAATCACCGTACCCATTAGAGCACGGTGATCCTCTGAAATAGCCGCTCGTCCGAGCAGATCCTTCAGCTCCTCCGACCGCACGCCACTTGGCGCCGGACCTTCCGGCCCCGCCGGACTGGGGGGAACCCTCCGCGACGACACCTCCGGGTCGTCCGCTTCACATGAGGGTGCGATGTGGGGGCGTTGGCTCTCCATCATCTCCGGAAGAAGATCCTCAAGACGAAGCTCTGCAGAGAAGGGCTGAAGTCCGAACTACAAGGTACAATTTTGGTTATCCTCATAAATAAATACAGAGGATGTTCCTTATTTACAAGACCCCTTCTTTTTACTTACTACTGGTGGAGGGCTGATCCCCTTGGGGAAATAATGCGGCTGGGTTACTTCCCAGCGTCGGACTCTCTGCCGAAGATTCCTTCCCCCTCTTTGAGGCCTTGACCTCCGGATCTTCCGAAGCGGTCCTCTTCCCTCCTTCCTTGACATCCTCCTTCGCAGAGACGGTTGCTTCCCCGCTCCCCCCTTCGCCTTCTTCAAAAGGCGCGACCTTCAACATCTTGGTCAACATGGGATCCGGCGTGGTCTCTGGGAGGGGAGCCGGACACCTTATTAACTTTGCCTGGCTATCCACTCCTGTTCAAGAAACGGCTCCTTTAAAGGGCATATATATATGAAATAAATGAATGAACAGCTTGTCCGATTCTGAGGACTACTTACTTGAGTATCTGGGCGATTGCAGCTTAGTCCTGCGTCCTCGGTCAAGTCCGGACACTTCTCTTGTGATCCGAAGAACAGTTTATACATCTCCACGGGCCTCGTGCGCATAAAATTTTGGAGAGCTCGTGGTCCCTCCAGATTGAATTCCCACAGGCGGAGGGGGCGACGTTTGCAGGGCTGAAGGCGCCAGATCACCATAACCTGCGCCACTGCAACCAGATTGATGCCTCTTTCCTGGAGATCTCGAACACGGCCCTACTGCAGGGGAATGTCCTTGGACGGCCCCCAGTCGAGCCCCTTGTTGACCCATGATGCCAGCCGCTGTGGTGGACTTGAGCGGAAGGCAAGGAGCGCCGCCCATTTGGTGCCCCTGGGAGCGGTGATATAAAACCACTCCCGTTGCCAACCAAGCTCCTCTTGAAAAGAGCCCTCGGGCCACGGAGCATCAGCACACTTGCTTATGACCGCCCATCCTCACTCTGCTTGCTGCCCCTTGATCATCTTCAGCTCCACCTTGAAGGTCTTGAGCCACAATCCAAAGTGGGGGTAACATGGAGGAAGGCCTCACATACGACAATGAATGACGAGATATGGAGGATGGACTCCGGATTCAAGTCATGAAAATCAAGCCCATAATAAAACATGAGCCCCCGCACAAAGGGGTCCGTCGGGAAGCCTAAACCCCGAAGGAAGTGGGACATGAACACCACGTTCTCGCCGGGCTCAGGAGTGGGAATGACATGCCCTGGAGCAGGCAGCCTGTGCGAGATCTCGCCGATTAGATACCTGGCTCTCGCAGCTTTAGCACATCTTCTTCTGTGACGGAGGAAGACATCCATCGGCCATGCTGGTCGGCGCCGGACATCGTCGAAAGTCCGAAGCGCCTGAATCTGAAGCTTTGGGTGTTGGAACTCGAAGCGTGAGGCGAACTCGATGGAGGGTGTAAAAGGAAGAGGGCCTTGGTCTCATTATAAAGAGGTTGAATACCAAGAGCCCACCCCGCGGTCGATTAGGACTCGCCTTCGATAGAGAAGGCAGGCCAACGGGCATGGTTGGGTTACCCACGTCCGTGTTGATGAGAATCTCGGAAAAAGGGGGCACGATCTACGCTTTGATAAGATGTGCCAAGGAAACCGCCTCGCTAAACGTGCTGAGGTGGAACAATAAAAAACAATTCATATAAAGGCCCGGCCGTGGTGTGATGTCACGCCGCGGAATACGTCAGCAGATCTGTACAAAAATTATTCTCTCTACGGTGTTATGTGGAACTTGTTTTGCAGAGCCGGACACTATCCTTGTGTTCAAAACCTTCTATGAAGTATTCGGAGGAGGAACCCGCCTCGCAATGCCGAAGACAATCAACGCGCCGGACTCATCGTCATTGAAGCCTGGTTCAGGGGCTACTGAGGAAGTTTCGGACTAGGGGGTGTCCGGATAGCCGAACTATCATCGGCCGGACTCCAAGACTATGAAGATACAAGATTGAAGACTTCGTCTCGTGTCCGGATGGGACTTTCCTTGGCGTGGAAGGCAAGCTTGGCGATACGGATACATAGATCTCCTACCTTTCTAACCGACTCTGTGTAACCCTAACCCTATCCGGTGTCTATATAAACTGGAGGGTTTTAGTCCGTAGGACGAACAACAATCATACCATAGGCTAGCTTCTAGGGTTTAGCCTCTTTGATCTCGTGGTAGATCCACTCTTGTAACACACATCATCAATATTAATCAAGTAGGACGTAGGGTTTTACCTCCATCAAGAGGGCCCAAACCTGGGTAAAACATCGTGTCCCTTGTCTCCTGTTACCATCCGCCTAGGTGCACAGTTCGGGACCCCCTACCCGAGATCCGCCGGTTTTGACACCGACAGGGTTTTTATCATATTGCATGAATTTATCCCTCTACATCATGTCATCTTGCTTAAGGCGTTACTCTATTTTCTTGAACTTAATGCACTAGATGCATGCTGGATAGCGGTCGATGAGTGGAGTAATAGTAGTAAATGCAGGCAGGAGTCGGTTTACTTGTCTCGGACGTGATGCCTATATACATGATCATACCTAGATACTCTCATAACTATGCTCAATTCTGTCAATTGCTCAACAGTAATTCGTTCACCCACCGTAAAATATTTATGCTCTTGAGAGAAGCCACTAGTGAAATCTATGGCCCCCGGGTCTATTTTCATCATATCAATCTTCCGACACTTTATTATTGCCTTTGCATTTTACTTTTCTTTTATTTTTACTTTGCATCTTTATCACAAAAATAGCAAAAATATTATCTATCATCTCTATCAGATCTCACTCTCGTAAGTGACCGTGAAGGGATTGACAACCCCTTATCGCGTTGGTTGCGAGGAGTTATTTGCTTTGTGCAGGTACGAGGGACTCGTGCGTAACCTCCTACTGGATTGATACCTTGGTTCTCAAAAACTGAGGGCAATACTTATGCTACTTTGCTGCATCATCCTTTCCTCTTCAAGGAAATCCAATGCAGTGCTCAAGAGGTAGCAAGAAGAATTTCTGGCTCCGTTGCCGGGGAGTCTACGCAAAAGTCAACATAGCAAGTACCCATCACAATCCCTTATCTCCCGCATTACATTATTTGCCATTTGCCTCTCGTTTTCCTCTCCCCCACTTCACCCTTGCCGTTTTATTCGCCCTCTTTTTTTCCGTTTGCCTTTTTCTCGCTTGCCTTTGTTTGCTCGTGTGTTGGATTGCTTGTTTGTCACGATGGCTCAAGATAATACCAAATTATGTGACTTTACCAATACCAACAATAATGATTTCCTTAGCACTCCGATTGCTCCTCTTACCAACACTGAATCTTGTGAAATCAATACTGCTTTGTTGAATCTTGTCATGAAAGATCAATTCGCCGGCCTTCCTAGTGAAGATGCCGCTACTCATCTAAATAGCTTCGTCGAAAATAAGAAAGATGTTGATAATGATATTGTTAAATTGAAGCTATTTCCTTTTTTGCTTAGAGATCGTGCTAAAGCTTAGTTTTCGTCTTTGCCTAAAAATAGTATTGATTCTTGGAACAAATGCCAAGATGCTTTTATCTCTAAGTATTTTCCTCCCGCTAAGATCATCTCTCTTAGAAATGGTATTATGAATTTTAAGCAACTTGATCATGAACATGTTGCACAAGCTTGGGAGAGAATGAAATTAATGATACAAAATTACCCTACTCATGGTTTGAATTTGTGGATGATTATAAAAAAAATTATGCCGGATTGAATTTTTAATCTAGAAATCTTTTAGATTCTCCCGAGGGAGGCAATTTTATGGAAATCACTTTAGGAGATGCTACTAAACTCCTAGATAATATAATGTTTAATAATACTCAATGGCACAATGAAATATCTACTAATAAAAAAGTGCATGCGATAGAAGAAATTAATGTTTTGAGTGGAAAGATGGATGAACTTACGAAATTATTTGCTACTAAGAGTGTTTCTTCTGATCCTAATGATATGCCTTTGTCTACTTTGATTGAGAATAATAATGAATCTATGGATGTGAATTTTGTTGGTAGGAATAATTTTGGTAACAACGCGTATAGAGGAAATCCTAGGCCTTATCCTAGTAATTCCTCTAATAATTATGGAAATTCCTACAACAACTGTTATGGAAATTTTAATAATATTCCCTCTGAATTTGAGACTAGTGTTAAAGAGTTTATGAATTCGCACAATAATTTCAATGCTTTGCTTGAAGAGAAATTGCTTAGAGTTGGTGAATTGGCTAGGAACGTTGATAGAATTTCTCTTGATGTTGATTCTTTAAAGCTTAGATATATTCCTCCTAAGCATGGTATAAATGAGTCTCTCAAAGCCATGATATTTTGATGAGTGCAAGGAAAGAACCGCTAGGATGCGTGCTACGAAAGATGCCTTTATTATAGCGTGTTCTTCCAATTTCCATGAAAATAAAGATGAAGATCTAAAAGTTATTGATGTGTCCCCTATTAAATATTTGTTTTGCAATATGAGTCTTGATAATGATGGGACTGAATATGATCCACCTTTACCTATAAGGCGTTCCAAAAATTCGGAGTTTTTAGATCTTGATGCTAAAATTGATAAAAGTGGGATTGAAGAAAGCAAAACCGTAGATGTTGCTAAACCCACTATTTTGGATTTCAAGGAATTTAATTGTGATAGTTGCTCTTTAATTGATTGTATTTCCTTGTTGCAATCCGTGCTAAATTCTCCTCATGCTTATAGTCGAAATAAAGCGTTTACTAAACATATTGTTGATGCCTTGATGCAATCTTATGAAGAAAAACTTGAGTTGGAAGTTTCTATCCCTAGAAAAATTTATGATAAGTGGGAACCAACTATTAAAATTAAAATTAAGGATAATGAATTTTATGCTTTATGTGATTTGGGTGCTAGTGTCTCCACTATTCCCAAAACTTTGTGTGATTTGCTAGATTTCCGAGATTTTGATGATTGCTCTCTAAACTTGCACCTTGCGGATTCCACTATTAAGAAACCTATGGGAAGAATTAATGATGCTCTTATTGTTGCAAATAGGAATTATGTGCACGTAGATTTTATCGTTCTTGATACAGATTGCAATCCTTCTTGTCCTATTATTCTTGGTAGACCTTTCCTTAGAACGATTGGTGCAACTATTGATATGAAGGAAGGGAATATTAGATTCCAATTTCCATTAAGGAAAGGCATGGAACACCTCCCTAGGAAGAAAATAAAATTACCATATGAATCTATCAGGAGAGCCACTTATGGATTGCCTACCAAAGATGGCAAAACCTAGATCTATCCTTGCTATTATGTCTAGCTAGGGGTGTTAAACGATAGCGCTTGTTGGGAGGCAACCCAATTTTATTTTTAGTTTTTTTTTTGCTTTTTCTTCTGATTAGGATTAAATCTTTGATCTAGCCTCTGGTTAGATGTGTTTTTATGTTTTAGTTAGTGTTTGTGCCAAGTTAAACCTATAGGATCTTCTTGGGTGATAGTTATTTGATCTTGCTGTAATTTCCAGAAACTTTCTGTTCACGAAAACAATTGTTAAAAATCACCAGAACGTGATAAAATATTGATTCCAATTGCTGCTGATCAATAAACAAATTGCCTGGGTTCAATCTTGCGGTGTCCTTTCCCAGTGACAGTAGGGGCAGCAAGGCACGTATAGTATTGTTAACATCGAGGATAACAAGATGGGGTTTTTATCATATTTCATGAATTTATCCCTCTACATCATGTCATCTTGCTTAAAGCGTTACTCTGTTCTTTTGAACTTAATACTCTAGATGCATGCTGGATAGCAGTCAATGTGTGGAGTAATAGTAGTAGATGCAGGCAGGAGTCGGTCTACTTGTCTTGGACGTGATGCCTATATACATGACCATACCTAGATATTCTCATAACTATACTCAATTCTGTCAATTGCTCAACATTAATTTGTTCACCTACCGTAAAATACTTATGCTCTCGAGAGAAGCCACTAGTGAAACCTATGGCCCCCGGGTCTATCTTCATCATATTAATCTTCCACTACTTAGTTATTTCTGTTACTTTTTACTTTGCTTTCATTTTACTTTGCATCTTTATCATAAAAATACCAAAAATATTACCCTATCATATCTAACTCTCGTAACTGACCGTGTAGGCATTGACAATCCCTTATCGCGTTGGTTGCGAGGATTCATTTGTTTTGTGTAGGTGCGAGGGACTCACGCGTAGCCTCCTACTGGATTGATACCTTGGTTCTCAAAAACTGAGGGAAATAGTTACGCTACTTTGCTGCATCACCCTTTCCTCTTCAAGGGAAAACCAACGCAGTGCTCAAGAGGTAGCAAGAAGGATTTCTGGCGCCGTTGCCGGGGAGGTCTACGCAAAAGTCAACATACCAAGTACCCATCACAAACCCTTATCTCCCGCATTACATTTTTCCATTTGCCTCTAGTTTTCCTCTCCCCCACTTCACCTTTGCCGTTTTATTCGCCCTTTTTCCGTTCGCCTTGATGTCTTTCTTGGCTCGTTTTCTCGCTTGGCTGAAATAGTTGAGTATTTATTCCTAAACAGAGAAGCTAAAATCTATGGATCCTCATCCGTTTGCTAATATTTTTAAGAGATCCAATTATGATGAACCAATTTCTAGTGAATTTTGTGCACTAGATTATCTTTATGAAGTTTTGCTTGAAATTTGTCAATCTGAACATTGTGATGAAGAAATTTATGAAGAGATTCACGATAGTTCCTTGAATAAAAAGCGTGATTGCAATAATTTTATTATAAATTCTCTTGATGTCAATTGTGCTAATATTATGAAAAACCCTAAGCTTGGGGATGCTAGTTTTGCTATGTCTACTACTTGTTGCAATGATCATGATTGGGGTGATTCTTCTTACGATCTTGAAAATTTATTTAAGCCCCATGATGAATATGAGATTGATAATAACGTTTGCAATAATATTGAAAGTGGGTTTGGAAGAGTGTCGACTTTAGATCCCACATATTTGGATAATATTCAATCTTATGAAATTCTTGGTAAAAGTGGGCTTGGAGAAATCATGACTTTAGTTAAAGATAATCCCACTATTTTGGAAGAGTGTCAACTTTGCATGCATGTGGATCGTGTTGATAATATGTTATGTGATAGCTGTATTGTTGAATTTTCTTATGATCCTACATGTAATTCTTATGAGAGAAGAAAATATGGTTATAGAAATTTTCATGTTACTAAATTACCTCTCGTTATGTTGAGATTGTTATTGTTCCTTTCCGCTTCCTTGCTTATGCTAGTTTTTTCTTGCTATGATAATTTGTTTTTATATAAGATGCCTATTCATAGGAAGTATGTTAGACTTAGATGTGTTTGTCACGTGTCTTATGATGCTCTCTTTGTGCTTCAATTCTTGTCTTTCATGTGAGCATCATTAAAATTATCAATGCCTAGCTAAAAGGCTTTAAAGAAAAGTGCTTGTTGGGAGACAACCTAATATTTTTCCTTTATGTTTTTCAATAAATATTTGTTCTAGCCTCTGGTTAGATGTTATTTTATGTTTTAATTAGTGTTTGTGCCAAGTTAAACCTATAGGATCTTCTTGGATGATAGTTATTTGATCTTGCAGAAATTTCCAGAAACTTTCTGTTCACGAAAACAATTGTTAAAATTCACCAGAACGTGATAAAATATTGATTCCAATTGCTTATGATAAATAAACAATTTGCATAGGTCTTCCTATTTTTTCTTAATTTTTGGAGTTCCATCAGTTTGCGTTAGTTACAGATTACTACAGACTGTTCTGTTTTTGACAGATTCTGTTTTTCGTGTGTTGTTTGCTTATTTTGATGAATCTATGGCTAGTAAAAGAGTTTATAAACCATAGAGAAGTTGGAATACAGTAGGTTTAACACCAATATAATTAAAGAATGAGTTAATTACAGTACCTTGAAGTGGTCTTTTGTTTTCTTTCGCTAACGGAGCTCACGAGATTTTCTGCTAAGTTTTGTGTTGTGAAGTTTTGAAGTTTTGGGTGAAAGATTTGATGGATTATGGAACAAGGAGTGGCAAGAGCCTAAGCTTGGGGATGCCCATGGCACCCCAAGATAATCTAAGGACACCAAAGTCAAAGCTTGGGGATGCCCCGGAAGGCATCCCCTCTTCGCCTACTTCCATCGGTAACTTTACTTGGAGCTATATTTTTATTCACCACATGATATGTGTTTTGCTTGGAGCGTCTTGTATGATTTGAGTCTTTGTTTTTTAGTTTACCACAATCATCCTTGCTGTACACACCTTTTGAGAGAGACACACATGATTCGGAAATTATTAGAATACTCTATGTGCATCACTTGTATCTTTTGAGTTATATAGTTTTTGCTCTAGTACTTCACTTATATCTTTTAGAGCACGGTGGTGGATTTGTTTTATAGAAACTATTGATCTCTCATTATTCACTTAGATTATTTTGAGAGTCTTAAATAGCATGGTAATTTTCTTAAATAACCCTAATATGCTAGGTATTCAAGAATAGTAAAAACTTTCTTATGAGTGTGTTGAATACTAAGAGAAGTTTGATGCTTTATAATTGTTTTGAGATATGAAGATGGTGATATCAGAGTCATGCTAGTTGAGTAGTTGTGAATTTGAGAAATACTTGTCTTAAAGTTTGTGATTCCGTAGCATGCATTATGGTGAACCGTTATGTGATGAAGTCAGAGCATGATTTATTTATTGATTGTCTTCCTTATGAGTGGCGGTCGGGGACGAGCGATGGTCTTTTCCTACTAATCTACCCCCCTAGGAGCATGCGCGTAATACTTTGGTTTGGTAACTTGTAGAATTTTGCAATAAGTATATTATTTTTTATGACTAATGTTGAGTCCATGGATTATACGCACTTTTCCTCCTTCCACCATTGCTAGCCTCTCTAATACCGCGCACTTTTCGCCGGTATCATACACCCACCATATACCTTCCTCAAAACAGCCACCATACCTACCTATCATGGCATTTCCATAGCCATTCCGAGATATATTGCCATGCAACTTACCAACGTTCCGTTTATTATGACACGCTCCATCGTTGTCATATTGCTTTGCATGATCATGTAGTTGACATTGTATTTGTGGCAAAGACACCGTTCGTAATTATTTCATACATGTCACTCTTGATTTATTGCATATCCCGGTACACCGCCGGAGGCATTCACATAGAGTCATATTTTGTTCTAAGTATCGAGTTGTAATTGTTGAGTTTTTAGAAAATAAAAGTGTGATGATCATCATTTTTAGAGCATTGTCCCAAGTGAGGAAAGGATGATCGAGACTATGATTCCCCCACAAGTCGGGATGAGACTACGGACGAAAAAAAAGAGGCCATAAAAAATGAAGAAAAGGCCCAAATAAAAAAATGATGAGAGAAAAAGAGAGAAGGGACAATGTTACTATCCTTTTACCACACTTGTGCTTCAAAGTAGCACCATGATCTTCATGATAGAGAGTCTCCTATGATATCGCTTTCATATACTAGTGGGAATTTTTCATTATAGAACTTGGCTTGTATATTCCAATGATGGGCTTCCTCAAAATGCCCTAGGTCTTCTTGAGCAAGCGAGTTGGATGCACACCCACTTAGTTTCTTTTGTTGAGCTTTCATATACTTATAGCTGTAGTGCATCCGTTGCATGGCAACCCCTACTCACTCACATTGATATCTATTGATGGGCATCTCCATAGCCCGTTGATACGCCTAGTTGATGTGAGACTATCTTCTCCTTTTTGTCTTCTCCACAACCACCATTCTATTCCACATATAGTGATATGTCCATGGCTCATGCTCATGTATTGCATGAAGATTGAAGAAGTTTGAGAACGTCAAAAGTATGAAACAATTGCTTGGCTTGTCATCGCGATTGTGCATGATTTAAATATTTTGTGTGGTGAAGATAGAGCATAGCCAGACTATATGATTTTGTAGGGATAACTTTCTTTGGCCATGTTATTTTGAGAAGACATAATTGCTTAGTAGTATGCTTGAAGTATTACTATTTTTTATGTCAATATGAACTTTTATCTTGAATCTTTCGGATCTGAATATTCATACCACAATTAAGAAGAATTACATTGAAATTATGCCAAGTAGCATTCCGCATAAAAAATTATGTGTTTATCATTTACCTACTCGAGGACGAGCAGGAATTAAGCTTGGGGATGCTTGATACGTCTCCAACGTATCTTAATTTTTGATTGCTCCATGCTATATTATCTTCTGTTTTGGACATTATTGGGCTTTATTATCCACTTTTATATCATTTTTGGGACTAACCTATTAACCGGAGGCCCAGCCCAGCATTGCTGTTTTTTTTGCCTATTTCAGAGTTTTGCAGAAAAAGAATATCAACCGGCGTCCAAACGGAATGAAACCTTCGGGAACGTGATTTTCGGAACGAACATGATCCAGGAGACTTGGACCCTACATCAAGCAACCAACAGGGAAGCCACGAGGTAGGGGGCGCGCCTACCCCTCCACCCTCGTGGGCCCCCTGTTGCTCCACCGACATACTTATTCCTCCTATATATACCTACGTACCCCCAAACGGTCAGATACGGAGCCAGAAACCTAACTCCACCGCCGCAACCTTCTGTAGCCACGAGATCCCATCTTAGGGCCTGTTACGGAGTTCCGCCGGAGGGGGCATATATCACGGAGGGCTTCTACATCAACACCATAGCCTCTCCGATGAAGTGTGAGTAGATCTTGGTTATATTTGCAAGTCTCGTCGAATTATCCGTTTGGTTTGGCCTACTAGGTTGATCTTTCTTGCAATGGGAGAAGTGCTTAGCTTTGGGTTCAATCTTGCGGTGTCCTTTCCCAAAGGATGAGGGGCAGCAAGGCACGTATAGTATTGTTGCCATCGAGGATAACAAGATGGGGTTTTTATCATATTGCATGAATTTATCCCTCTACATCATGTCATCTTGCTTAAAGCGTTACTCTGTTCTTATGAACTTAATACTGTAGATGCATGCTGGATAGTAGTCGATGTGTGGAGTAATAGTAGTAGATACATGATCATACCTAGATATTCTCATAACTATGCTCAATTCTGTCAAGTGCTCAACAGTAATTTGTTCACCCACCGTAAAATACTTATGCTCTCGAGAGAAGCCACTAGTGAAACCTATGGCCCCCGGGTCTATCTTCATCATATTAATCTTCCACTACTTAGTTATTTCCGTTACTTTTTTACTTTGCTTTTATTTTACTTTGCATCTTTATCATAAAAATACCGAAAATATTATCCTATCATAACTATCAGATCTCACTCTCGTAAGTGACCGTGTAGGGATTGACAACCCCTTATCGCGTTGGTTGCGAGGATTTATTTGTTTTGTGTAGGTGCGATGGACTCGCGCGTAGCCTCCTACTGGATTGATACCTTGGTTCTCAAAAACTGAGGGAAATACTTATGCTACTTTGCTGCATCACCCTTTCCTCTTCAAGGGAAAACCAACACAGTGCTCAAGAGGTAGCATCCATCAATGTCACGAACGCCCCAGGCATTGTACTGCATGTGGTTTGATGAAATGGTTTGGTCAATTTGGTACATGCAAATGAGCATCAAATGACCACCGTCAGCTGAACAAACGATAAACCACCACCCATCGGCTGGTATGATTCCAGGTCCTGGAATCATGAAGGCCAGAGCATTTGCGTCTGCTGCAACAATTCAAATTGGAGACCAAAAGGACAAAAATAAACAATCATGTTCAGAGTATGTGTGGAATTAAGATTATTATAAGAGTGACACATATCATAGACTGAGAATTGCAATGTCGTGGTCATAATCATACCCCAAGTTAAAAAAAATAAGCCAATGGCTTTCATATTCTAGCAATATATCATGGTTCAAACATCATGTAACAATAAGAGGAAAACAAATATGACAGGGCCTACTCATATTCTACCATAGCATTTACTACAGTATCATATCAACTCTAAGCAATAACATGCGTTGTTATAAAAATCCTAGAAATGAGAGTAACATATAGCAATCATGAGGTTATACTCATAATATCTATTCTAACAATCATTAGATACCAATTGTTCTCATATCAACTCTAAGAATAACATGTGTGGTCATAAAAATCTAGGAAATGAGAGGAACATATAACAATGATGTGGTTATAGACATACTATATATTCTAAATTAGTAACAATGGACAGGCAGTCGTATTCTTAAGGTAAAGATGAGATGAGATGAGATAGAATAATTACACGACGATAGATTCCACCAGTATAGGCAGCCAATATGTGCGTCGATCGCATAAACGATGCCATCATGCACTATAGCATCAGACAGAAGTGTTGGGTGAAGAGGATCGACGATGAGCCATAACAATGTATGGCGACCGAATTCCAGATAGACTAATCCCATGTTGAACATGGAAATGAGCTTGTAATCCATGCAGTCTTCTGATGGTGTGGGCACTTTGCAGATTACAACCTTCAAAGAAATGTAGGTCGAGCTAAAAGCTCGACACGCCTCGCATGTAGTTGGCGGGAGTGTCCGCGGGCCGCGAGGCTCGATGGCGGCGGTATCCAAAGATGGAAGGGTGATCTCTCGCTGGGTGTAGATATCCACGAGACGCCACGAACTACCGGATTGGTGGATGAGGACGATCCAGTTGGCTTTCATGCCCGCCCAGTAGTGGCCGCGCATGAAGGATAGGTGGACGGGTAGTGGTAGCATGTCGAGGGGCACCACGGCAACCTCTGTAGGATCATCAAGTTGGTGTCTGGGCCACCTGCGAGGATCGGGCATCAGCAAGCAGGGTGTCTTGAAAAGAGCCGGCCAGTTGCAGACGAGTAGATGGTAGAAAGACACCGAGCATGCGGCCAGACGGACGGTTCTGAGTAGGTCCATAGGACTACATATCTGCTCCAAGAGAACATCGGGGAGGGAATTCCAATCGCGGCTCCGCGTGTCAGTCGGTTCTGCCATTGGGGTTTTTGGTGCCTGCGAGCCAGCGGGGAAGTGGATTCAGGCGGGCGAGCGAAGAAGCTTCTCCTCGTGTGGCCGAGCAGTGAGCGGGGGGAAATGGTGTGCGGCTGGCGATGGGGAAGAGAGGAGGAAGAAGAGTGGAAGACGGGGAATATAGTGCATTAAACCTCAATTCTACTACTACTACCAGGATATACCGTCCTTCGGAGTGTAAATAGTTACACCGATGACATGTGGGTCTACCACAAGAGGGCCCATATGTAAGTTAATGGAGGACAGAAGCGTGCTCTAGTGGCAAACATGATGGCAGTAGTGGGTAAGGCTGATTTACTAACACCAACATGCTGGTTCGGCTTATTAATTAAGTGTCCCATCTGCTGCAGCGTGTATTGTCACTTCACTGCGAAGACTAGTTGAATAGTTCTCTCTGACCGAGATGGGGAATAATGGATCGTGAAGACTTCCTTTCTACATTATCCCTATGCCTCTACGCTCACTTCACTCATTTTGCTCCGTACGTAGTCAATTGTTCAAATCTCTAGAAAGACAAATACTTCGTATTTGGGAACAAAGGGAGGATTTTACTCCATATTTGGGAACAGAGGGAGGATTTTACTCCGTATTTGGAACAGAGGGAGTATCACCATATGGAGGGAACAGAGGAAGCTTGAAATATGAACATGTCAATGGGAGGGAGTAAGCTCCATGCATGCATGCATGCATGCAACATGCAACACTCACACGTACACATGGAGGCACGCAACACTCACGCACCCAAACGGCACACAGCACACGACGCAACACACACGCTCATGCTCAAGTGCTCAACCTACTCCCTACGTCCGTGAAAGACAGTACATTTAGAGATTTACACATTGACCAGGGCATAATTAACGCCCAAAAGTAGCAGACTTATGTGTGCATGCGACCATTGAGAGAAGAATATTAAATGAAGGTCGTTGCATGCTGTAATTAAGGATAGACATGTAGCCTATACCTAGAGCACAAGTTGGTGCATTAGTCAATCAATATCGATTTAGATTAAGGGCTAAATGCATTGGAAGTGTAGATGTACTACACTCTTTGTTTTTTAGCTGATTTCTTTGCTCTGCCAACTAACAGGTGGGACATAGAAACCAGGTGACAATTTAACCAGTCAACAAAGTGCCACATCGACTATGTGGCCGGCCAGTAGGGTGCAATACGGTGCTCCACAATGAGCTAGTGATCGTATAATCACCGCAAAACTTTATATAGTGGCCATAAAGAGCGTACTGTTACATACGTTGACCGCCAGTTTATTTTTATCGTTTCAAATTAATCTATATTAACCGGAAAGGACGCAGTATGGACTAGTACTAGTACAGCTTTGATGTGTCCCGTCAACTCGCTGAACGAGGAGAAGCTTGCTTACTACGCCTCTCCCTTGCCCACGCATGCGGTGGTTCGCAGGACGAGGAGAGGGTTTTTCACACGAGTACAAACTGTTGAACCTCCCGAAGAGGCAAAGAGCCAAGCGCAAGGTTTTATAGGAGTTTTTGTCCTAGTAGGAGCGTACTACAACTATAGCGAACGATGCTTTTTTTGCGAGATGCCGCCACGTCACATATATCCAAAGCCGTGGCACTTTTTTTCTCAAAGAGCGTGTTGGAGCCCGTGCAACAACCACACAAGTTGCATGTACACATAACACATTTACTAGTAATAAATTCTAAAGGACAAATGCCAGTATGCCACACAAGTTCATCTCCAATTCCTGTGATAAATTTGTGCACGACTAGTCTACATATATTCACAACGCTACAGTTCACAATTTACCGTGCTCCACTTACACGATATAGATGGGCTACATGGCCTCATCATGGTTCCAGTCCTAGGTGTTCTTCATGGATGGCATGATCCATAGTGGTGGGCAACGGGAATCATTGTCCCAGCTTTCTAGTCTGGTTCCACACGATGGAGACTCATCCAAGCTGAAGGGACATAAATCAGGGATAGCGTGTCCCAAAGATGTCGTTCATCCGGTGCGCGCATCAAGACACAACCATGCTTCATGAACGGCAGGCATTCCATGTCGTGAATGGAAGGTGGCATCCGCTTCACAATGGGGTAGCTGTCCCTAATGAAAAGCGAGTACTCTCCAAGAGTGTTCCTCGGCACCCTCGTAGCATCACGGGGGTCGAACTCGGCACCGTTCATCTGGTACACGCGGCAACTCAGATCTGGACACATGGTGACGTACATAGTCAAGGTCCATGCATAATAATATTGTGCTCAATTATGGCGGTCGATGTCTTGTGCAGCAAATAGTACTACTCCAGTATAGAGGAAGTAAAATAACCGGCTTATTATATATAGCCACTCTTGGCTACATGGATGATATAGTAAGACATGGAAAAACAAAAATGGTGGCAGCTAGTGGGTTCAAGTCTTCAAGGGCCTAGCTAGCTATATGCGTCCTCCAAGGTAAAAAGTACTCCTACTAGTACGTAAGTAGAGTACTAGTACAACAATGAAAGAGAAGGCGAGAGGGTTAAAAAATGGAATACCTGGGTAGATGGTGACGGTCCGATCGTGGTAGATTGTGTGACCATGTTGCACATCAGTGGTACCACTACTGGAATCTGGAAATTTGCTGTCTGCCACCTCTTTGTCGTCTGCCAACTGACGACAAAGAGCCTCTTTGCCATCCGCTTCCACAAAGCGGACGACAAAGAATGTGCAGATGGAAAAAAGTCTATTTGTCGTCCGTTGTTTCTTTGCCGTCAGCCAGCTGACGGCAAAGAGCAAGAAGGCAGACGGCAAAGGGCCAGGTGGGCCCCACAAGGCACGGCATGGCTAGGTCAGGTTCTTTGCCGTCCGCCAGCGGACGGCAAAGAGGAGATGTGGGCCAGCCCTAAACGGCCGCCCTCTTTGTCGTCGGCTAGCAGACGGCAAAGAAGGCCCACTTAACGGGCCGAGCCGTCTCCTCTCTCTCTCTCTCTCTCTCTCTCTCTCTCTCTCTCCCTCCCTCCCTCCCTCCCGCATGCCCGCCTCTCTCCTCCCCTGCCGCTCTGCCACCCGCCAGCCCTGACCCAGCCCCACCCGTCCAGCCTCCCCCGCCTTCGCCCTGCCACCCGCCCGCCATGCCCGTCAGCTCCGTGCCCCATCGCCGGAGAGGCTCAAGGCTGGCTGCCCCGTGCCGGACCCTCCCTCGCTGCCCTGCGCCCGCCCTGCCGCCTCCTCCCATGACCCCTGCCGCCCGCCCCACCGGCCGACCTCGCCCTTCACCGGTGATCCCCTGCAGGTTTGTTCTCCCCCCTTTTTTTAGTTTAGCTTTTAGTTTCTTTTAGTTTAGTTTTTGTTTTTGTTTTAGTTTTAGTTTAGTTTTATTTTCAGTTTAGTTTTAGTTTATTTTATTTTATTTTATTTTAGATTAGTTTATTTTTAGTTTAGAAGAAGAAGAGGAGTAGAAGGAGGAGGAGAAGGGAGGAAGAGGAGGAGGGAGAAGAAGAGGAGTAGAAGGACCCCCTAACCCGCTCATCCTGTTGTAAAAATTTAGTTAGGTCGACGGAAGAAACAAAATTGCTATGTTATTCATCTTTCGATTTAAATTTGCAGTTATTTCGTCGCTGTGAGGGTCTGGTGTTCGACGAGCTCTGCCCCTGCGTTAGTTGGTGAGCACAAATGACATCTTCTCCTCCCCCATTCATTTGCTCTATTCCGGTCTTCATGCCGATGAAACTTGCTAGCTATAGGTGTCAATCATCGCATATGTGAATTCACTATAGCGCCTCCCATTCGAAGGGTTACATCTATAAATATGCATGCATTTGCATATTTATAATCGTGATTCTTTCAATTGTCCAACGTTATCCATGGACAGATATGTGTAGATTGGGTTCGTTTTCCCATATGCTGCTCCGGATCCGATGCAGAATTTCGTCGCTGCCTCCTGTTGTTCTCCGGTACACATCCTCTCTCGCTATTGCCGAGACATGTATCAGAGAACAGCGGGAGGTGTCAGCCGAAATTTTAAGGCCGGATCCAGAAAGTGCACTATGGGAAAACGAACCCAATCTACACATACCGGGTGATTAGGACCTATCTTTACCTATTAGTGTGTAGGTTGCATGGACGTAATAAAACTGACAAACTCCATTAACTGATGGATATGGTTTGCTTAATTATGTATATATTTCTTGTGTGTCCAGTAGGAAGTCAATATGAGTGATCGTGCATGGATGTACACCAGTTACACTAGTCAGAAAGTTTGGACCAAGGAATGGTTAACAAAAACCAAGGGGTTTGTTAGAGCCGCATTTGCAAATGGCCAGGAATTTAGCTGGTGCCCCTGTGCCCATTGCGACAACTATAAAAAGAGGACGAGCTTGAAATGAGTAAAGACCTACAGAAGTTTGGTTTTACGCCTGGTTACATGGTCTGGACATTACATGGTAAGTCTGCCCAACGTGCCAGAGCCGAGGTTCATCGTCGCACCGACGAGCATGGTACCGGGACCGCAGACATGGTGCGGACTTTGATGATGCTCGGGACTCGGACGAGGAGATGGAGGAATCTGCAAAGGCCTTCACTCCATCCACTCCACGAGCACACTGAGCTTCGTCAGCTGGATGCCATCTCACAAATAATGGCTTTGAAGGCTCAATTCAACTTGGGAGAATGCTACGATGCGATGATGACAGTATTCGGACGATTTCTACCCGAAGGCCATGTGCTACTTCCAAACCTGTACAAGTCAGACAAAATCCTCCGTGCTCTTAAGATGCCCTATGAGAAGATACATGCCTGTGAGAAAGGATGTGTCTTATTTAGGCTTCAGTATGAGGACTTGAACTATTGTCCCATTTGCAATTCTTCCAGGTATGTTGTGGTAGACAACTGTATGGATGAGAAGACGCAGACCAAAATACCCGTTAATGTTCTTCGGTATATGCCAATCGTACCAAGACTTCAACGCCTTTTCATGGTTGAAGAGACGGCCAGAGAGATGACATGGCACAAAACGGGCAAAAGAACCGAACTAGATGCAGATGGGAATGTGATGATGGTGCGCACATCGGATGGTGAAGCGTGGAAGCGCTTCGATGCATTACATAAGGAAAAAACGGCATATCCAAGGCATCCTCGAGTCGCCGTCAGCACAGATGGGTTCAATGTGTTTGGTCAGATGGCAACCCCAAACAGTTGTTGGCCCGTGTTTGTCATTCCACTCAATCCGCCCCCGGGCAAATTATGCAAAGAAAGAACATTTTCCCGACGTTGATAATTCCAGGTCCCAACTATCCGGGGAAGAATATGAATGTGTACATGCATCCGCTTAAGGACGAATTGCAAGAAGCTTGGGATAATGGGTTCAAGACATATGACGCATTTAGCGAATAGAACTTCATAATGCGTGCCTAGTACATGTACTCGATGCATGACTTGCCAGCGTATGCGTTGTTCGTTGGCTGGTGTGTGCATGGAAGGTTCCCGTGCCCCACATGCAAGGGAGGTCTTGAGTCTCGTTGGCTGACGGCAGGGCACAAGTATAGTTGCTTCGACTTGCATAGACCGTTTCTACATCCTGGCCATAAGTTCAGGAAAGACAAGAAGAACTTCATCAAAGGTAGAGTTGTCAAACACTCTGCACCACCTGCGTTGACAGGCCAACAGACCCTAGATCAGTTAAACGCTCTCGAGCCAGATCTAGAGCGTCCAGGGTATTTCAAGGGGTATAATAAGGAACACTCCCGGACTCTGATACGTCCATTTCGCATCATACCTTTATATCGATATTTATTGCAATATGGGTTGTTATTACACATTATGTCACAATACTTCTGCCTATTCTCTCTTATTTTACAAGGTTTACATAAGGAGGGAGAATGCCGGCAGCTGGAAAAGGAGCAAATATTAGAGACCTATTCTGCACAACTCCGAAAGTCCTGAAACTCCACGAAAGTCATTTTTGGAAATAATAAAAAATACTGAACGAAAGAAATACGTCAGGGGGGCCACCACCTGCCCACGAGGGTGGGGGCGCGCCCTACCCCTGTAGCGCGCGCCTCGTGGGCCCCTGTTGGCTCTCCCGTGGCCATCTTCTGCTATATGAAGTCTTTCGTCGAGGAAAAAATCATAAGCAACCTTTCGGGACGAGACTCCGCCGCCACGAGGCGGAACCTTGGCGGAACCAATCTAGGGCTCCGGCAGAGCTGTTCTGCCGGGGACACTTCCCTCCCGGAGGGGAAATCATCACCGTCATCATCACCAACGCTCCTCTCATCGGGAGAGGGAAATCTCCATCAACATCTTCACCAGCACCATCTCCTCTCAAAACCCTAGTTCGTCTCTTGTATCCAATTCTTGTCTCCAAGTCCGAGATTGGTACTAGTAGGTTGCTAGTAGTGTTGATTACTCCTTGTAGTTGATGCTAGTTGGTTTATTTGGTGGAAGATCATATGTTCAGATCCTTTATGCATATTAATACCCTCTCGATTATGAACATGAATATGCTTTGTGAGTAGTTACGTTTGTTCCTCAAGACATGGGAGAAGTCTTGCTATTAGTAGTCATGTGAATTTGGCATTAGCTCGATATTTTGATGAGATGTATGTTGTCTAGCCTCTAGTGGTGTTATGTGAACGTCGACTACATAACACTTCACCATTATTTGGGCCTAGAGGAAGGCATTGGTAAGTAATAAGTAGATGATGGGTTGCTAGAGTGACAGAAACTTAAACCCTAGTTTATACATTGCTTCCTAAGGGGCCGATTTGGATCCATATGTTTCATGCTATGGTTAGGTTTACCTTAATACTTTCGTTGTAGAGGTTAATCATAAGTGGGGTGCTTGTTCAAGTAAGAAGAGCACCCAAGCACCGGTCCACCCACATATCAAATTATCAAAGTACAGAATGTGAATCGTATGAACGTGATGAAAACTAGCTTGACGATATTCCGATGTGTCCTCAGGAGCGCTTTTCTCTATACAAGAGTTTGTCCAGGCTTGTCCTTTGCTACAAAAAGGATTGGGCCACCTTGCTGCACTTTATTTACTTTTGTTAATTGTTGCTTGTTACAAATTTTCCTGTCACAAAACTATCTGTACCACTTATTTCAGTACTTGCAGAGAATACCTTGCTGAAAACTGCTTATCATTTCCTTCTGCTCCTCGTTGGGTTCGACACTCTTACTTCTCGAAAGGACTACGATAGATCCCCTATACTTGTGGGTCATCAGACTCACAAGACATGCTTCTGGGATCTACCTTACTTCAAAGACCTCCTTTGCCCACACAACATCGACGAGATGCACACTGAAAAGAATATCGCCGAAGCCATTTTTGGTAGATTGTTTGGCATAGAGGGGAAATCAAAGGATAATACTAAGGCTAGAGTCGATCAAGAGGAGCTATGTGATAGACAGTTACAAAACATGAAAGAACCAGAAGGAAAGGGGAACTGGACGAAGCGAAAGGCATGGTTCAATCTTGGAAGGCCAGCTATGAAGGAAATTATTTTGTGGGTGAAAATGCAGTTGATGTTCCCCGATGGGTATGCAGCAAATCTAAAGAGGGGAGCGAGTCTTCAAAAATTGAAAATATTTGGTCTAAAAAGTCATGATTGGCACATATGGATTGAGCGGATAATGCCGGTGATGTTGTGCGGCTTCATCCCTGAGGATGAATGGCTAGTACTGGCAGAGCTGAGCTATTTCTTCCATGTTCTTTGGACAAAAGAACTATCGCCTGGCCTTGTCGCGACCAGACCCGAATGGATCCAGCGCTCTGTGCTCAGTGTCATCCCTGGATCAGTAATGCTGACACAAAGACAAGATTTCAAGGATTTATAGCAGAGTAGCAATCACACACTTATTACATCGTTGTCCACAAGGGAACTTAGTACAATAATATGGCTTAAGGCCATCTAATAATAACAGCGGAAGGCTTGGAAAACGAGTGAGTCCATCAACTCCAACGGCATCACTGAGTATAGAACCACGACCTAACACCTTACTGTCGTTCAAAAAGTCTCGCAACATGAAAAGTTGCAGCCAAAACGGGTCAAGACATGGAATATGCCGCAATGTAACACATAGAGAACAATGAAGCAACAAGCCTATACTACATGCATATTTGGCTGGTGGTAAGGCTCTACGGTTACATTTTTGCATAAAGCTGATTTTTCCCTACATCAAAGGAATAATTTTATTTAACTATCATGGTGGTTGTTAAACATTGAGAATGGTTGACAGCATCCTCAATCCCAATTAAAAATACTCATTAAAAACCCAATAACTTTATTATTATAAGTAACATGTTGAGATTCACATGATATTCAAGTACTAGATACTCAAGATTTGTCCATAACCGGGGACACGGCTAATCATGATCAGTTTTATACCGCAGAGGTTTATGCACTTTTCCCCACAAGACTCGATCGCTTCCGCTTGGTTCTCGCACTACATGGTGTTTGAGAAAGCGGATGACCGAGACATAGTCTTTCGTAAGCGCTTAGCACCTTACATGTGGGTAGACCGTACCAACCTACATCCCCTACATCTGCTAGTCTGCCCGTAAGAGTTCGCACAACTTAGTCAACTACGCCAGAGCCCATAATTGGCTTGTGGCTGCACACGGAAGTTTCTAGTTTGAAAAATCTCATGATCCCTTAGAGCCTGGGTGGCGGTCCGAAGAAATACAGCAAGTCCTGATAGAAACCAGTGCCTCAATCCACCCAGATGTGTGTTTAGGT
Organism: Aegilops bicornis; assembly: GCA_021605145.1. Classification (NCBI taxonomy): domain Eukaryota; kingdom Viridiplantae; phylum Streptophyta; class Magnoliopsida; order Poales; family Poaceae; genus Aegilops; species Aegilops bicornis. The sequence goes on along the minus strand of CM038670.1, from coordinate 298,397,260 downwards.
TGCCACCTTAGATAAACCATTAATTATCAATCTCACATCTGTCATGGATATTCACTCACCCAATCCACGTCTACTAGCATAGCATGGTATAATCAAGCAAACGTAGAAGTAACTCCCAAGGTTTCATAAGTAAACAGGTAATAGGTACTACCTCAATCTACTTCCCATCCCACAATTTAATTAGATCCTAAACATGCAAGTGTTTGAGGGTTTGATCTAATGCAATAAAACTGGGTATGAGAAAAGTATGATCAAAGTGTTACTTGCCTTGCTGATGATCCGCGAGTCCTAGAGATTCGAAGTAACAAGCGGCGCACTCCTGGTGATCTAACGCAGACAAACAACAAGCATACAATAAGTACTCATCTAATGCACAGGGAAATCTCGAATAAAAGATCTAACCAGATAGTTCAACTTAAGAACCCTGGTTGCAAAAGAATCGAATCAAATAAAGCATCGAAAGTCGGAACTCGAGAGAGAACGACTCGGTTTAGCAAATCTGAAATTAAGTCAAAATTTTACAGTAGCAAAACTCTGTGTAAGTAGGTTAGTCGAACGGCGGTTTCATTCTGAAACTCCAGCGCTTGAATCACCGATTCCGATAAACGAAAGCAAGAAATAAAACAGATTTGAAAATCGTATCATAAATCTAATCTTAAAAAATAACGTATTAAATCCTAATAAAAAAAAACGACGAACGGATTAAATAACGGACGTTCGTTAACAGAACTAATCCAACGAACGCGTTCATTGAAACGAACGGGTCGGTGAACGTTCACTAAATAAGAAAACCGAAAAAAAAACCAATCTAGGTTTTTAAAAAAAACCGAACTTTGCAAAAAAAACCGGACCGGGTTTTCTAGGGAAAACCGGATCGGAACGGATCGGATCGGGCGGCGGCGAGGGGCTACCTCCGGTGGTCTCCGGCGGGTCGGGAGGGCGGCGGGTCGGCTGGGCGGTGGGGTGCTCGGCGACGAGGCGGCGACGGCGGGATCGGCGCGTCCTCGGCCATGGCGCGGGTCTTGGCGGGCGCGCGGTGGCGGCGGGGTGAGGAGAGAAGGGGCGCCGGGTTTTAAGGAGGGGGCTCGGTTGCTTGGGAAGGGGCGACGGCGGCGTGTCCCAAGGGACTCATGGCGGCGAGGCGGCGTCTTGTGGAGTCCCAAGGAGGAGAGAGGGAGGCGGTGGGCGGCGGCTGGTCGGGCCGGGCCTGGAGTTGGGCTGGCCGGGCCTTGGCCAGTGGGGGCGCCAGGCGTTATTTTAATTTAAAACAAAACGAATTAAAAAAATATCAAACGAACTCCGATTTAAATAAAACCAATTTTCCCGACTCCTAAAATGAGTCGAACAAAATGAACTTTAAAAATGGCAAACATGCATAATATTTTTAAAATGCTCATTTTTGCCTAAGCAAAATAAATCTTTCAAAACCCAAATTTGATTTATTTAAAATATCTTCATTTTTCCTAAATATTGGGAAAGTCATATTATTCCCTCTCTTGAGATTTTTATAGGAAAAACTTTATGAAGATAATTTTAAATAAATCCAAATGATCCTATTTTCAAAATTTGAGAAATCCCAAATATGAAAATAATGAAACTTCCAACTCTCTCCGAGGGTCCTTGAGTTGCGTGAAATTTTTCTAGGATCGGAAAATGCGAGAAAAATATGATATGCATGATGACCTAATGTATAACATTCCAAATTGAAAATTTGGGATGTTACAAACCTACCCCCTTAAGATGAATCTCGCCCTCGAGATTCGGGTTGGCTAGAAAATAGGTGAGGGTGGTCCTTGAGCAAAACTTCCTCTCTTTCCCTGTGGTTTCATCCTCGGTGTGGTGGCTCCACCGAACTTTGCAAAACTTGATAACCTTGTCATGCGAGTAACTCTGCTGGCATAATCGAGAATCTTAACCGGTTTCTCCTCATATGTCAAGTCATCCTTCAATCGAATTGCTTCCAAAGTGGCACCGTGTCTCTTAACGGTACCTCTCGCTATATCGGGTGACATTTCTTCAACCGAGAAACATGGAATACATCATGAACTCCCGACAGTCCTTCCGTAATACCAACTTATAAGCAACTTCTCCCATGCGTTGCAAAATCTTATACGGTCCAACGAAACGTGGGGCTAACTTTCCTTTAACTCCAAAACGCTTAACTCCTCAAGCGGGGATACTCGAGATATACTCTGTCTCCAACTTCATGCTCAATCGCTGCGCTTTGAATCGGCATAGCTCTTTTGTCCGGACTGGCTACCTTGAGCTCGCCTCGGATCAACTTAACTTTCTGTTCAGACTCCTTAATCAAATCGGGTCCAAACAACTGACGATCTCCAGTTTCGTCCCATAACAACGGTGTCCTGCACCTTCTTCCATACAAAGCTTCGAAAGGTGCCATCTTTAAGCTGGTTTGGTAACTGTTGTTGTAGGAAAATTCTGCATACGGCAAATTGTCATCCCAGCTAGATCCATAATATAGAGCACAAGCTCTCAGCATGTCCTCCAAAATCTGATTGACTCTCTCACCCATCCATCGGTCTGTGGGTGGAAAGCTGTCTTGAATTCCAATCGGGTTCCCAATGTTTCGTGTAACCGGTTCCAAAATTTCGAGGTAAACCGGGTTCCTCTATCGATACGATGCTCCTTGGAACTCCGTGTAAGCACACAATTCTGGTCATGTATATCTTTGCCAACTTAGCACTGCTATAGGTAGTCTTGATCGGAATAAAATGAGCTACCTTGGTCAAACGGTCGACTATAACCCAAATCGAGTCATATCCTGAACGAGTCTTTGGCAATCCTGTGATAAAATCCATGCCTAGTTTATCCCACTTCCATTCGGGTATCGGCAATGGTTGTAACAACCCTGCTGGCTTCTGATGTTCTGCCTTTACTTTCTGACATACATCGCAAGCTGCTACATACTCCGCAATATCCTTCTTCATTCCGGTCCACCGTAAAGTATTCTTCAAATCCAAATACATCTTGGTATTTCCTGGGTGAATCGAATAGGGTGAATCATGGGCTTCTGTAAAATCAACTTCCCGATCTACGGGTCATTGGGCACATAAACACGGTCTTCAAACCATAGGGTATCGTGCTCGTCCTCACGAAATCCTTTAGCCTTTCCTTTGCTCATTTTCTCCTTTATAGAGGCAACTTCCTTATCTCGCCTTTTGGGCTTCTCCGATTTTGTCCATCAGCGTTGATCAATCTCCAATGCTGCTACATAGCCTCTGAACTATTTCCAAACATAGCTCTCGAAGGTCCTCGGCTAACTCATTGGGTATTCCTCCCATCATTAGGGTATTGACGTGGCTCTTACGGCTCAATGCGTCTGCTACGACATTAGCCTTCCCGGGGTGATAATGCAATCTCATGTCATAATCCTTGATAAGCTCTAACCATCTTCTTTGTCTGAGATTCAATTCCTTCTGTGTGAAGATGTACTTCAAACTCTTGTGATCCGTATATACTTCACAATGATTTCCAATGAGAAAATGTCTCCACGTCTTCAAGGCATGCACAACGGCTGCTAACTCCAAAACATCAGTGGCATAATTAACCTCATGGGGCTTAAGTTGTCGTGAAGCGTACGAAACAACTCTTCCTTCCTGCATAAGCACCGCTCCAAGTCCTCGACATGAAGCGTCGCAATACACCTCATAATCCTTAGTCCGATCCGCAATATCAAACTGGTGAGGTAACCAATCTTTTCTTCAACTCCTGAAAACTTGCCTCACAGTCCTCACCATATGAATTTGTTTTCCTTCTTCAACAATTCTGTCATAGGCTTGGCAATCCTTGAGAAATTCTCAATGAACCTTCGGTAGTATCCTGCGAGTCCAAGGAAACTCCGAATCTCTCCAACTGTCGTTGGTGCTTCCCATTTGGTTACGGTCTCAACTTTTGTGGGGTCAATCGCTATCCCTTCTCCGGATATAACATGTCCGAGAAATCCTACTTCCTTTAACCAAAACTCACATTTGCTGAACTTGGCATACAACTGGTGTTCCTCGGTTTCTCCAAAACCAATCGCAAATGTTCCTTGTGTTCCTCTTCATTCTTCGATAAAATCAAAATGTCATCAATGAACACCACGACGAACTTATCCAAAAACTCCATAAACACTTTGTTCATAAGGTTCATGAAATAGGCTGGTGCGTTAGTCAGTCCAAACGACATAACGGTATACTCGTATAGTCCATATCTCGTGGTAAAGGCTGTCTTGGGTATGTCCTGCTCCCGAATCTTCAACTGATGGTACCCTGATCGCAAGTCGATCTTGGAAAACACCTTGGCTCCTTGCAAGCGATCAAACAGATAATTTATCATAGGTAGTGGGTACTTGTTCTTGATTGTTACTTCATTCAATCCACGATAATCAACAACCATTCTTAACGATCCATCCTTCTTTTCCACTAGCAAAACGGGTGATCCCCAAGGTGAAGAGCTTGGGCGTATAAAACCTTTATCCAAAAGTTCCTTAATCTGCTTCTTGATTTCCGCCAAATCCTGTGCTGGCATCCTATATGGTCGCTTCGATATCGGGCCTGTTCCTGGCAACAGCTCGATCACAAACTCAATGTCTCTATCCGGTGGCATTCCTGGCAACTCTTCCAGAAATACATCAGGAAAATCCTTCACCACTGGTACTTCTTCCTGTACCACTCCTGATAAGCAATTGACTTGCGCTCTTCTCGGCTGATGCCGTGATACATACTTAATCCTTCTTCCTTCTGGTGTGGTGAGCAAAATTGACTTTGTGGTGCAATCTATGTTTCCTCCATACTTTGATAACCAATCCATTCCTAATATCACATCCAATCCTTGGGATTCCGTAACTATTAGGTCCGAGGGGAAAACATAGTGTCCAATCCTTAATGGCGATCGATCACACCATTTACTAGCCATGTACTGCTCCGGGTGAGGTTACTAGCATGGGTGACCTAAGGGCTTGGGTTGGTAACTTGTACTTATCCACAAATCCCTTGATATGTATGAATGCGATGCACCAAGATCGAAAAGAACAACCGCAGTAAATGACTTAACCAAAAACTTACCGACATCGTGCATCAGTCGATCTTCAACCTCCTCCACTTCAATGTGGTTCACCATCCTCTATTGAAAGGGTTGGGCTTCTTTCCGAGCTTCCATTGCCATTTCCATTCTCGCCTTCGGACGATCATTTGCATAATGCCCAGTCTTGCGGCACTTAAAGCAAGTAATATGACTCAGTCTACTTTGGATGGTGTTGACGGGTTGGTGCGATTCTGTCCGTTGCTTCCTCCATTCCCTGCTCCCATTCTTGGTGCCATTATGGTTATGCGAATTACCTCCTCCATGGGTATGTCAAACTGAATTCCTGACTTAGGGGTATAACGAGGTTTCATTGAGCTCCAGAGTTATACTTCCCTTGCCCATACTTCCGCTTGCAGTTCTCAATTCTTTGCCGCTTTCCTTCAATCATGAGGGCTCGGTCTACTAACTCCGGTAGTTATTGAAACTGGCTACCATCAACGGCATGCTGAACTCATCATTCAGTCCTTCTAGAAACTTCTCCGCTTAGCTGCATCAGTAGCAACGCTATCCGGGGCATAACGTGCTAGTTTACTAAAGTCGCCCACGACCGCCAACAGTCCTTCCTCCTTGGCGTAAATTGCGAAACTCACGCTTCTTCATGGCCATGGCTCCTGCCGAGACATGGGCGGTCAAAGCTTGCTGAAATTGATCCCATGTGACAAAGTGTCTACAGGGTAAGTGGCTGTGAAATTCTCCCACCATGCCGCCGCTGGTCCTTCAAGTTGATGTGCTGCAAACTTCACTCTTTCTCCATCCGTGCATCCTGCAGTTGGTCAGCTCCCTTCCTATCTTGCGGAGCCAGTCATCTGCTACAATTGGCTCGGTGCTACCGGAATACACCGCGGGTTTAGTCTAAGGAAACGAGTCGGATGATCCGCAGTGGTGGTGGCGGTGGGTTGTTGTTGTTGTTGTTGCCTGGTTACGCACCAATGTTTGAATCAGGGTATTCTCATGGATCAGTTGGGTGATCTCTGGCGGGAAAACGAATCCGGTCGCGTCTCGGAGGCATCCGATGGGTTTAGAAAAGATGAGAATTTAGAATAGAATGAGGTCTAAGGAATCACTACCCAATGCACATGAGCAAATACACACAAAATCACTTCATTCTAACAAACAAAGGCTTACAACGATCTAACTATCGCAAAAGTGCGTGTACTATAATGTTTACATGGAGGAATACTACTAATATGTGGGGACTTCTACTAATTTGAACCGGTGGAAGACTCCATAATGTCTGCTCTAGCTTCGTCTTCAAAGTCGGGTTCACTTGGATCCGAATCGGTGTCGTCGATGTTGATGTAGTCGCTTGGGCAATTGACATAATGGTCTTCATTCCTGAGTGCCAACTTCTTCTTCAGTTCTTCAATCTCGTACTTAAGATCGTTATTGTGTCTTACTAGAGCTACGATCTCGTCCATATAGTCCTTGCGAGATGTCTTTAGTTCTTCTTCAAGCTCGATGATCCTTCCTTTATGCTCGCAACTCCAACATATCATTGCACATCTGGTTCTCCTGGCGTCGAATGTGCTGGTTTAACTCCTGGATAAATGCTGCAATGGATCTATCCTTCTTGGTGCTGACGACTTCCCATTTGTCATCTCGGCGTCCGCAAATCTGGTAGATTGTGTCCTTGAGGTCTTCTTGATAAACTTCTCCAATGCGTCCCATGGTGATGTGAGCTGCCATGCTCTTTCCCGCATCGCAAGTTGGTGCCTTTGAAAACACTATCTATAGGCTTGGTGATTGGGGCGAATGTCCTTCCGGGAACGTGAGCGTGAATCTTCCAGCGCTCCTCTTCAGGCAGAGTGGCGTTGAAAGTCCCGGTGAAGCTTGGTAGTCCAATGTTCAGGTACTTGGTAACTTCCTTCAAGTGAAATCCAAAAGGTGTGCCTTCATCCGGTTGGGTGTACTTGATCTTCGCGTCCGTCATCCTAAAGAGAGTAGAAAAGATGAGGAGTTAGAAAATGGGAAGAGAACAGTGATCTATGGCTTTAACTTAGTGGTCGTGTCCTACAATTGGTGTGCTCGATACCATTCTCTGTCATGACCTGCATTCGAATGGATCCAGCTCGTGCTCGATGTCATCCTCGATCAAGAATGCCGACACAAAGACAAGATTCAAGGATTTATAGCAGAGTAGCAATCACACACTTATTACATCGTTGTCCACAAGGGAACTTAATACAATAATATGGCTTAAGGCCATCTAATAATAACAATGAAGGCTTGGAAAACGAAAGTGAGTCCATCAACTCCAACGGCATCACCGAGTATAGAACCACGACCTAACACCTTACTGTCCGTCTCAAAAGTCTGCAACATGAAAAGTTGCAGCCCAAAACGGGTCAAGACATGGAATATGCCGCAATGTAACACATAGAGAACAATGAAGCAACAAGCCTATACTACATGCATATTTGGCTGGTGATAAGGCTCTCTGATTTACATTTTTGCATAAAGCTGATTTTTCCCTACATCAAAGGAATAATTTTATTTAACTATCATGGTGGTTGTTAAACATTGAGAATGGTTGACAAGATCCTCAATCCCAATTAAAAATACTCATTAAAAACCCAATAACTTTATTATTATAAGTAACATGTTGAGATTCACATGATATTCAAGTACTAGATACTCAAGATTTGTCCATAACCGGGGACACGGCTAATCATGATCAGTTTTTACAGTCTGCAGAGGTTTGCACTTTTCCCCACAAGACTCGATCGCCTCCGCTTGGTTCTCGCACTACATGGTGTTTGAGAAACGGATGACCGAGACATAGTCTTTCGTAAGCGCTTAGCACCTTACATGTGGGTAGACCGTACCAACCTACATCCCCTACATCCGCTAGTCTGCCCGTAAGAGTTCGCACAACTTAGTCAACTACGCCAGAGCCCATAATTGGCTTGTGGCTGCACACGGAAGTTTCTAGTTTGAAAAATCTCATGATCCCTTAGAGCACAGGTGGCGGTCCGAAGAAATACAGGCAAGTCTGATAGAAACCAGTGCCTCAATCCACCCAGATGTGTGTTTAGGTTGCCACCTTAGATAAACCATTAATTATCAATCTCACATCTGTCATGGATATTCACTCACCCAATCCACGCCTACTAGCATAGCATGGTATAATCAAGCAAACGTAGAAGTAACTCCCAAGGTTTCATAAGTAAACAGTAATAGGTACTACCTCAATCTACTTCCCATCCCACAATTTAATTAGATCCTAAACATGCAAGTGTTTGAGGGTTTGATCTAATGCAATAAAACTGGGTATGAGAAAAGTATGATCAAAGTGTTACTTGCCTTGCTGATGATCCGCGAGTCCTAGAAATTCGAAGTAACAAGCGGCGCACTCCGGATGATCTAACGCAGACAAACAACAAGCATACAATAAGTACTCATCTAATGCACAGGGAAATCTCGAATAAAAGATCTAACCAGATAGTTCAACTTAAGAACCCTGGTTGCAAAAGAATCGAATCAAATAAAGCATCGAAAGTCGGAACTCGAGAGAGAACGACTCGGTTTAGCAAATCTGAAATTAAGTCAAAATTTTACAGTAGCAAAACTCTGTGTAAGTAGGTTAGTCGGAACGGCGGTTTCGTTACGAAACTCCAGGCGCTTGAATCACCTGATTCCGATAAACGAGCAAGAAATAAAACAGATTTGAAAATCGGATCAAAAATCGTATCTGAAAAATAACGGATTAAATCCGATTTAAAAGAAAACGACGAACGGATTAAATAACGGACGTTCGTTAACAGAACTAATCCAACGAACGCGTTCATTGAAACGAACGGGTCGGTGAACGTTCACTAAATAACAAACCCCAAAAAAAAACCAATCTAGGTTTTTAAAAAAAACCGAACTTTGCAAAAAAAACGGACCGGGTTTTCTAGGGAAAACCGGATCGGAACGGATCGGATCGGGCGGCGGCGAGGGGCTACCTCCGGTGGTCTCCGAGGCTCCGGCGGGTCGGAGGGGCGGCGGGTCGGCGGGCGGTGGGGGTGCTCTAGCGACGTGGGGCGGCGACGGCAGGGATCGGCGGCGTCCTCGGCCAAGGTTCGGTCGGGCGGGCGCGGTGGCGGCGGGGTGAGGAGAGAAGGGGGCGCTGGTTTTTAAGGAGGGGGGCTCCGGTTGCTTGGGAAGGGGCGATGGCGGCGCTGTCCCAAGGGACTCAAGGGCGGGCGGCGGCGGCGGAGTCCCCATGGGAGGGAGAGGGAGGCGGTGGGCAGGCCGGCCGGGCCGGGTTTGGCCTGGCTGGGCTGGGCTAGGCCTTGGCCTGTGGGGGCGCCATGCTTTTTTTTAAATTTCAAACGAAACGAATTAAAAAAAAATACCAAACGAACTCCGATTTAAATAAAACCAATTTTCCCCGACTCCTAAAAATGAGTCGAACAAAATGAACTTTAAAAACGGCAAACATGCATAATATTTTTAAAATGCTCATTTTTGCCTAAGCAAAATAAATCTTTCAAAACCCAAATTTGATTTATTTAAAATATCTTCATTTTTCCTAAATATTGGGAAAGTCATATTATTCCCTCTCTTGAGATTTTTATAGGAAAAACTTTATGAAGATAATTTTAAATAAATCCAAATGATCCTATTTTCAAAATTTGAGAAATCCCAAATATGAAAATAATGAAACTTCCAACTCTCTCCGAGGGTCCTTGAGTTGCGTGAAATTTTTCTAGGATCGGAAAATGCGAGAAAAATATGATATGCATGATGACCTAATGTATAACATTCCAAATTGAAAATTTGGGATGTTACAGGCCTCCTAGAAGAAATGGAATAGTTGGCGCCGGAGTTGATCTGCAAGTTAGAGAAGATCTTTCTGCTAAGCTTCTTTAATCCAATGCAACACTTGATTTTGCATCTCCCGACCGAGGCACGATTGGGGGGGCCCGTGCAAAATCGTTGGTGCTACTCAATTGAGGGGATGCAGAAGACGCTTCGAGCAAAATGTAAAAATAAACGTAGAATAGAAGCATCGATGGCGGAGACATTCATCACTGAGGAGGCGGCAAACTTCGTGACAGCAAACTATGAAGCCAAAAATCATCATTTACATAATCCGAAGCCTCGGTACAATGCTGACGAACCTCAAAAGGGTCAATCCAACCTCAGCCTATTCAAAGGGAATCTCGCACCAACCGGTGGTTGGAAACCAGTAAGGTTGGATGTTGAAGAATGGAGGACCATTTCGCTGTATCTCTTCAACAACCTAACAGAAGTGTGGCCGTACATCGAGTAAGATCTCGGTACATTGTTTCACAACTTCTAATTCCTTTGAACTTCTCTTATTCCTGGATATTTGATGCAGTCGATACGTCGCCATATTCTCGTATGGAGCGGTGATCCAAAACGATTCCGTCGAAGAGTATGAGCTTCTGGCAAAACAAGGAGCCGAATATCCCGGTTTCATCTCTTGGTTCAAAAAAACGGTAATCTCCATTAGACTCTTTCTTTTCTTTGGCTAATTTGCGACTAATGCAACAATCCTTTCATATTAAACTTGTAGGCTAATTCAGAGATTATGGATGCCGAATTGAGACAAGTAGCTAATGGTTTTGACTATAGGTCCGTTCATTTGACAAATATGACATCAACGGGTATGCTTTCGTACCTATGGCAAAGAGCTATCTATGGCTGAAGTCTACAAATTGTTGTGTCTCTGCTATCGGCGAAGGAGGTATCAAGTATTATGGAAGAGTTGAAGCAATTTATGAACTTGAATTCTATGGTGAAAACCCACCAAACGTCGTAGTCTTTAGATGTTATTGGTTCCAGCCGAGGAGACTAGAAGGACTCATGAACACATAGGGCTAGTCAAAATCAAACAAAGCACCCATTTGGATGTTCCCGATGTCTATATTACGGCTCAACGGGCAACCCAAGTTTTCTATCTACCGTGGGCCTGTCAAAGTGATCCAAATCTCAGTCGTTGGGACGTCGTTTATGAAGTGCCGCCATGTGTTAGACCACCTCCCCCCAATGAAAAGGATTATGAACCTCACATTAACCAAGACACATATGACGAAGGAGAATTCTTCCAAGAAACACGTCTTTCCAAAAAACATTTCAAGAACCGCTCTACTCCACCCCAGAACATTGAAGTAGACAATGTTAGTGAATCCGACTTCACCTCTGAGCCGGAACAAGAAGAGCCGGAAGTAGAAGAAGTTACTGCTGCAGATGACCTGTCAATGCTTGAACGATTACGTAAAGGTGGCCTTCCACATGATGATGCATTTATTAATGATGATGATGAGCACGTCATTACCGATAGTGAAGATGATGATGCTTTTATTAATGATGACGACGAGCACGTCATTACCGATAATGATTATTAGGTATTCAATTTTTTATGTTGTACTTGATTTACATAGTTATTTGTATGATTGTATGATTTATATAGCTGGTATTTATAATTTTGTTACTTTTTATGATTGTTTCTTATACATAGTGCCATGGTCTTGATTTCCGTCCCGGTCGGCCCTCGCCCGCTTTATGATTCGGATGTGGTAAATTCTCTTTCATAACTATTTGTTGCATTTCGCATTTATGACAATTATGGCCATCAAGTTGACATAGAGATATTTTAATCTAGGACGTATGTGAACCGGAATTTGAAACAGACCCTCTTGTCGAGAAGTTAAATTTAGTTGAAAAAGAAAATGAGTATTTGTAAGAAAAAATTAAAATAATTTAAGAAGAGAAGATGACATTGGAGTTGTATGTTGCCGATGCCATCGATGATCACACGATGAAGATGAATGCAATGCGCTTGAAGAAGGATGCAGTGCGCCTGAAGCTTAAGAAGATTAGAAAATATGCCATTGATAATGAGGCTTGGTATCATTATGCTGTTGGATCAATTGTTACCTTGGTTGCGATCTTCATCACATTTTTTGTGATGAGGGTAATTTTTCTCTAGTGGTTTGCTTTACAAATGGATACTTAGCTTATTTTCCTCCTAAATGGCATAATTACCTAAGTTAGATAAAAATAAGCTATACTTAGCTTATTCAGTTCATTTATGACATGCTTAGCATACTTAGGTAAAAAATGGCATGATAATCTTTGTTAGCTCCAAAATGATATAGACTTAGCTTATTTTCCTCGAAAATGACATAATAACCTTACTAAGCTCCAAAATGACCTATTTACCTACCTTAGCTCTAAAATGACCTACACTTAGCATTTTTACCTAGCTTAGCAATAAAATGACATTTTTACCTACCTTAGTTAGAAGAAGAAGATGATAAAGAAGAGGAGAGGAGAAAAAGAAAGAGAAGAAAAAAAAATCTTCTTCTTCTTCTAGCTAGTCTTCTTCTTCTTCTTCTTCTTCTAACTAGTCTTCTTCTTCTTATTCTTCTTGTTCTAACTTTCATATTTCCCAATTTGCAGATTTGCTTTACATGAGGAAGCTTGGATTCATGGAGTGTACTATTCTTCTGGTCCTTCCTTGATGTATATGAAAACTTGTATGGATATGTTGTTGGAAACTTGTTTCTGGTTATGTATATATGGATATGTTGGACTTTGTTGAACTATGTTGTTGGATTGGATGAAATACATTGTTGGACATGCTGTTGGATATGTTGGATATGTATGCATGTATATCTGTGTTTGAAACCATGTCTAATTAATGGGATTTAAATAAAAATAGGGGATATGTAGCCTCTTTGCCGTCCACTAGCAGACGACAAAGAGGACACGTGGCAGTCACGTGTGAAAACTGGGAACACTGGCTGCCTATTTGGTCATTTTGCCATCCGCGGGCAGACGACAAAGTGATCAGCTATGCCGTCCGCCAGTAGACGGCAAAGATTCAAACCTCTTTGCCGTCTGCGGGCGCACGGCATATCTGGACATGTGGCAGCTTCCCAGTGCTGCCTAGCTAGGCTCTTTGCCGTCAGTCAGCGGACGGCAAAGAGCTTTGACTCTTTGCCGTCCGCTGGCAGACGGTAAAGAGCGTCGTTAACCCCCTAACGGCTCTCACGCCACCGCTCTGTCGTCTGTTGTCTTTGCTGTCTGCTGGCCTCGGATGGCGGACGGCGTAATCCTTTGTCGTCCGTTTCCAAGAAGCGGATGACAAAGAAGGCCTTTGCTGGAACGCGTTCATCCAGACAGTTTGCCGTCCACTAGCGGATGGCAAAGAAGTTTGTCGTTCGTGATCTATGCATTTGCCATCCGCCATGGCGGACGGCAAAGAAGCTGATTCCAGTAGTGTACCATGGGTAACGACTGCTAAGATAGTTGATCCCAATATGCCAAAGTCAGCTACAAGGTTCCAGGTTAGACCGAATCGCGGATGCAAATGCACATCCAGGATCGGCGATCTTATTTTGATCGTGAGATGACTGGTCCATGCAAAATAATGGAGTACCGTTAGGGATGCAAATGATGGTTTGTGCATTCCGTTTGTAATCTGCCATATAGTAGGATGGCAACCAGATGAAACAAGTCCCCTGGCTTGTCATAGCGAAGATGCGGCCTAGATGGCGCACGGCGTCTTCGAACGTGTAGGGGTACAAATCTGCCGCCGCCAACATGCGCCAGCCTCTGGCGTTACTGCCTCTTGAATTGATGGCAATCCTTATGTCGAACACCGCAATGAGATAGTAATCGTCGTAGCCGCGTCGCTTTGTCGGGGGTCCGCAATTGCTATGTTCTTCAATCTCATGTAGGCATCATCATACGTATTCAAGCCCAGCCAGTCCAGAAGGCCGATCCCATTGGTGGAGAAGCGGTCTACCGGAACGGCCGCACTGCTGTGGATGTTGTGCAAAATGATGGTGGTATCCGGCCAGAGGTATGCAAGCCAATCTTTGTTGGCACCGACCCAGACCTATATATAAGACAGTGGGCAGCGGAGAAATTACGGGATTGAAATGGAACAACTAAGTACTACATGATCAAACTCCATTACTGACCTGCTCATCGGACAAAATCCGACTACCTCTCAATGTCGGCAACTCTAGCGGAGTCAACGTGCAACCATGGCCAGGGAGCGGTGGACTGTTCGAAGGATTGTCCCATAGAAGAACCTTCTCCTCGAGGACACATGGAAGACCAACAAGCATGGCCTTTTCCCAAGCCATTTTAAGCACCGTCTTGAAAAAGTTGGTGCAGGAAGCACCGAGTCTTGCAGCGGTGAGGACGTCGGAGTGGCGTGCGATTTCTCCCAGAGGATCGTCATCCAAGGTCTCCCAGCCCCGACGAGGAGGAGAACCGCTGGCGAATCCATGGGAGCAGCGACGAACAACCTTATCTTCGGGGGGAGGGGAACTTGCGAGGAGGAGATAAGAGCGTAGTAACCGCAGGGCCTCGTCCCTTCCAACTGTAGATCGTTCCTTAGGCTACTCATAGTGGGGAGTAACATATACTAGTATCATGCATATGATACTAGTATATGATACTACCTTCATAGTGCATAGTATCATAAAGTAGTATCATAGATTACCATATTTATTGCCATGCATGACACAAAGTAGCATAACATTTAACATGATACAGTATCTACCTATGTTACTATAACCCTCGCTCTCTTATTTAATTGTGTGCCACAATAGCATGTTTGCTAGTCCCAAGTGCATGTTACCGGTTATGTTACCCCCACTATGGCTAGCCTTAGCGAAGGGGTGAGGCTATTATTTACTACTAGTACTAGCATTATGGGACGTTACGGGATTGCATTATACTATAAATAATAGCACTAGTAAGAATTTTTTGGGAGTAGCTAGTAGTTTTTGGCGTGGATTAAGAAATTTTGGGTATGTTTTTGCTATTTTTTGTACACGCCAACTAGTACCAAAAATTGTCTTACATTATGTGGCGGAGGAGTACTTACTCGTATTGTAGCAGTACTAGTACTACTTTCTCAACTAGTAGTGCGATGTACTGTACGTCTAGTATAGTGCACTAGTCTTGAACTCTTGAATCTCAGGGCCAAGGAGCTACAATTGGAAGTGGAGGGTACTACTGTTCTCTAGAACCATCGTTGTACTATTAATGCAGGGAAAGTACACCTGCGTAGTGGCCTAGTGGGTACTCTCGGTGCTCTATTCAGCCGCTCCTCTCACGTAGCTGGCCTACTCAGCCGCTCCTCTCACGCACACA
Source organism: Aegilops bicornis (assembly GCA_021605145.1). Lineage (NCBI taxonomy): Eukaryota > Viridiplantae > Streptophyta > Magnoliopsida > Poales > Poaceae > Aegilops > Aegilops bicornis. Next base: position 298,382,044 of record CM038670.1, on the reverse strand, counting down.
CTAGCAGCCTGTTTATCAGCGACGGTTATTGCGGGGGCAGAACATTTGAGTTATTTGATACTCCCTCCTTTCCGGTTTATAAGGCTCAATTCAAAAATCTCACCAACCAAGGTAGATGGTGACTGCTGGAATACTTGCAATGATTACCAAAAAAAGTATGTTTACCAATGCATTAATTGCAATGCATGCATGCATAAATTACATGCGTTGGTCAATTTTCTTTTAATACTTGCATGCAATGATCTAATGCAAACAACCAAATTGAGCCTTATAAAATGGAAAAACTAAAACTTTGAGATAAGCCCTATAAACCGGAAAGGAGGGAGTATAGCGAGACTAGGCTTTTCGCTTCCATTTGTGGATGTGCAATGGATCTCGTCGAACTTTGTTAGTAGTTCCTTCTTTATGAATGAGATGAAGCAATGCTTTTGCCTCCGTTTAAAAAAACACGTCAAGAGGAATTTATTTTATAGTAGAGCCGATAATGGATTGAAGTCCATGCGTGCAACGCCACAAGCTATAGAGTAGTAGTAGAGCACTTTACGTACAGAGCCATATTGCACAGCTTCCCAATGCCCCGCCAAGCTTTTCCGCTCCTCGGGCTTAATTGGGAGGCGCTTAGTTTAAATATGCTACTAGCTGATGAGGAAGCTGCAAGCGAGGTGCGGTCAAGCGAGCACGCGAGCCACGAGATGTTGGCAAGGAAAACCCGTTCACGTGGCTAGGCTATCCAGTGCACCCAGATTGTGGTGCCGCACGTCCGTTTGACTTCAAAACTCAAACTACCCGTGTAAAATATAGGCTCGCAGCAAAGTTACTATTTAAAAAAAGGTCGCCATGCGTTCGGCCGGGATCGAACCCACAAAACGAGGTATACACTCCCGCGACCACTAGTAGTACTCGTTGGAGTACAACGCAACCTAGAATCTCCTTTTGTCGCTAGTAGTACATTGTTCCTTACAAGAAACCCCTAATAATGCAAGAAACCACTAATAATGCCAAGAAACTACTACCACTTGCATACGTGGCAGACTTAAGATAATACTACCTTATCAACCATTGTACATGCTCTTACCAACCAGCCCTACCAAGAAACGACTACTCTACAAAGTGCCGCTATAGGCACGTTTCAACCCATGGCCCTGTTTGGATACATTTGTTGTTAATCTAACCCTGCCATCCAAACACCACTTTGGTTAGAGTTAGTTCAGGGTTATATCTAACCTCTGACTTAGAGTATCCAAACAGGGCCCATGTGGCCCATTAAGTCAACACCTTCTATTCGACAGGGCGTTATGACTTGTGGGACCTACATGTCAGTCTGCACAAAAATCCCCGAGTGACCTCCTACCTCCGGCCCGTCCACCAAGTCATCCTCGGCCATGGGACGCAGCTACCGCCACCGGCAGAAGGCAAGGTCAAAACCACCGGCGGTGCGGATCCCATCTTGTGGCAGCCCGGATGCCAGCTCCGTCCGGCGCTCGCGGCCGCTAGCTAGCCAAGATAGCTCCGTCCAACTGCTTGTATGTAAGGTTTGCTAGCTAGATTGGCACGGCGGCGCAACGGCTTGCTCGCGCGCACCGCGCTAAGGCCAGCCATATGGCTAGAGCGAATGCTAGCACGGCGGCTTGCTCGCTCGTGAGTCACGCTCGGGCTAGCCTACCAACCCGTGCGGAGGCTAGCGCGGCATCCGGCCTGTCTGGCGGAGCGGCGGCCTACTCGCTCATCACCGGCGCCACCGACGAACACACATCAGTACTGTTTGAAGTAATGTTCAGGAAAAATAATGATTTGAGGGGGAATAACAGGATAGAAGGTCAGATGTGGGTCCCTCGTGTCAACGGTCAAACAACATGTGTTGGTTTAAGCTGCCTCATCAGCATGGACGTGTGGGCCAACCCTGTCATAAATGGGTTTAAACTAACATAATCGGTAGGTAGTAGTTTTTGGCGTGGATTAAGAAATTTTGGGTATTTTTTACTATTTTTTGTACAATTGATTCTTCCTAGGGCTAGTTGAAAGTGGTATTTTTTTGTTAAATACTCTACATATTGTAAGTAGGAGTGAAAGTTAAGCTTTGGAACCCAATAAGCAAGGCTAGTTACATAGTGCATATCTGCACATGATTGAAAGTAAATATCAACCATGAGTGACTAATATCTTGATGAAAAACTCGAAACTATGGAATACTAGGGAAAAAATTGCATGGTTGGAAATACTAGCAATGTTCATGTGCGTTGCAACGAATCATAATTAGATTAATAATTATTCAAAAACTTGATACAAAACACTCCAATTTTGATATACATATATCACTAGAGATATATTATGTTTTAATTAGAATATATTCCTTGGGCTGTTTTGGTGAGGTCAGGGAGGGATGTGGTTGGTTTTAAGATACTAATTATGGGTTTTTCTGCAAATTGGTAGACAAGTGGGATGTTTGTGAGAAAAGGCAACAACTTACCTCACAAACGTTAGATGTAGATCTAATGGTCACAAACGACGGATGGCGTATACACCATCATCACCAACTTAGTCTTCTGTAAGAGTACTAGCAAGATCCGTGCATTGCACGGAACATCAACATGCATTTTTTTATAAAAACACTCGTTGTGATTGACCCATGCGGGAGTAATCCCATGTGTAAAAACTAATGATATCTCGAGAAATAGGAGATAAGGTGAAGAGGAGTGGGCGTGGTGGTGATTGGTGGTCGGACTGAGCGGAGGCATGGGGATTGACGACGCCGGCAGCGGCCACCAGGCTAGTTTATTCCAGAGGATTCCTTTCTTAATTGCTCAACAATGAGGTTGTTGGAGATATGGATGAATGAGGGAAGGCATTTTCTGCAAATGTGGAGAGGGGTGCAGGTATCTTTTAGTTTAATTTCCTTCAGTCGGATATAGATCGGACGGTCTATATTGCAAGATGGCACATGCACCATCATCACCAACTCGGTTTTTTATAAGAGAAGAAATATAAGTATGGAGATACAAACGTATTATCGATACTTGTTTCCGTAAACTAGCATCTACATTCTATTCGACGCCTCAGCATGTGAGGCCTTACCACAATGACTTCTCGACTGTGTAAAACAAAGGTTTTCCCGTCGCCGATAAGGAGGGGGTGACGGCGGTGCACTTTTTGGCTTGCTCTAGTCCAAGTAGTCATAGTAGGTGGTCTAAGCACGTGTAGATTTATTCTTTTTCACGTCACATGTTCGTCAGACCGCCAATGCATCGTTGATGAATAGACGGTAAGTTATTCACGGGAAACCCTTATTGAGCGTGTTTATGAGAGAGAGAGAGAGAGAGAGACAGTGTGTGTGTGATATGTCTAGAGACTGAGGCAATGATAACAGATTCTTTGTGTCTATGTGTGTGGAGGATAGAGAGAGACATGTACATGGGGCTTTGTGTTGTGTAACGTGGAGACACATATACATAATTAGAGAGTGAGTGTGCGAGATACACATGCGGACATGGGGAGAGATGAGGATCCAGATTAATGGGTTTTTGTGCGTGTCTGTGTGTGTTTGTGCGCACGTTTGTGTGTGAGAGGGAGTGTGTGTATGTGGAGTAGAGAGACCACTAATGATGTAAACCTAGTATAAGGGAAGGGGGAATGGTGTGACATGTGTAGTAGCGGGATAGCATGGGTGCGGGCGGGGGGAGCAGACTATTTGGAAGAGTCATCGATTGTGTGTGGGAGAGGGGTGTGAGAGCGAGAGAGAGAGAGAGAGAGAGAGAGCTAGCGACGCAGAGAGAGAGAGAGGAAGAGAGGGGGCGTTTGTGTCCATAAATGGCGTATAGATAGGGAGACAAAGTTGATGTTGTTTGAAATTGGCCTATGTACGGAGACGCAAGGGAAGCGAGTCATCGTGTGTGTGATAGGGACTTCATGAGAGATCTAGAATAGATGGTGTAGAGAACAATGTGCGAGATCGAGAACGATGATACATTAGGGAACTATGGATAGAGTCACGACATATATGTATACAGGGAGGAGCTGGGGTGGGTCCGCATGTGGGAGAGATAGAAAGAGGAGAGTGGTGCACATGGAGACAAAGTGTTCTTGTTTTGCAGTGGGGGTCGTGTGTGAGGTGAGTGTGCGAGAACCACATAACTAGGGAGATAAACGTTTGGGGGCAACGTTTTGTGTGTATGGGAAAGATACACTCTACATAGTGTGTGTGCTTGGGAAAGAGAGATGCCGGGAGACCTAGCTAGAGAGTGGGGGAAGAGATGTGTGCATGCCCAAGAGACAAAGTGATAGAGACCTATATTTGAGTCCGGACTTTAGAAGAGAGAGGGGTGTTAATGTGCTCGTGTGTTGGTGTTTGGGGGGAGAGAACGACTTCTCTCTATGTGTGTGTGTGTGGGGGCTACGAGGGGGGGGGGGGTTGGCTTCAGATAAAGAGTGAGGTGTCTATATTTGAGGGACTTTAGCATAATTGAGATATACATGGTCAATAGTGTGTGCACTCAAGGTTGATCAATTTGATTCACAGTTTGGACTATGAGATAACGATACTTTTGAACATGCGTGATATACTTTGATGTACCAGAATTACAAACCTAAGGTCGGAATTTTGGAATTCGACTCCATCATTAGATTTTGTAATTCATTTAAAAGGAGGTACATTTTTAAGCCGGGATTTCGTGATTTCAAATTCTTATATCAAACCTAGAGATATACACATACGACATGTTCAAACTTTATAATCATCCACTTTATTCATACACATACACATTTTTGCTTTTGTCATCATATTTAGGATAAACACATTTGGAATTTCATTTGAATTGGACCATATGATGGTATTTTCTTGTAGTAGCTCAATGATCCATATTTGAATTGAATGGACAATCTAAGTTTCGAGTTGGAGACATTGATTTTCAAAACTAGCACTTTTTTGCGTGCAAAACAAACAAATTCTCGGCCATGATATCATACTCGGCCGCATAAGAGCAGAATATAATTTCAGCGCCAAAAGCTTTCAAACTTCCCGCTCACATCGAAATATCTCGCGCCCGAAAGTTTAGCCCTGTGATATTCCTGTTTTACCCCTGCCACATGAATGGAAAAGGGCTGCTTTCGTAACTCCATTGTTTTCCCCTCTTTGCCCCCAACATTCTTTCCCAGAGCCCCTCCCCTTCCCCTCCCCGACCCCCCAACCACGCAAGCCGCCGAATCTATTCCTCCGCCGCAGCGGTGGACCTCACACCCCAACGGATCTACCTTCCGCACCTTGGAACCCCCAACTGCCAACTCACAACTTCACCGGAGCCGCTTCAGCGACTGGCTTGTACACCGCTCCAGATCTCCTTGACCGCCATCATGGTCCACCACACCGGATCTGCTTAACCGGCGCCCTCGTCCACCACAGTGTAGGCCCTTCACTGACTCCTGTCCGTCCCTTTGCTGGCCCTTCATACAAGCCCTCGTCCGCCACAACATATCCTCCTCACCGAAAGCACTGTACAACACGCCCGCCGAAGCCTTCGTCCACCGCACCGAACCTGCTCCATAGACGCCATATTCAAGTCCACCGGCCCTGCTTTACCGACGCCATAGGCTCATCAGGTTATTTTGATCTATACTCCTTTGGTTTTTCTCTTTATCGTGCAACTGTTCACTTACCACATATGAGCTTTCTTGTATGTCGACAGGCGCCGCAACCGTAGAACCGGAGCCGCTTCAGCGACGGGGACAGCCGGCCCAAACTCAACCGCAACACGAGCACCATCGATGATCCTTAGCTATCAAGTATGCCAATGATACCCATACACCGCCGAGAATCAGGTACTATTATCCAACGGCAGGTGCCTACGTTCACTTTCTTAGCATAAGCACCGCACCTTTGAATTTCTTCAGGGCATCATTCAGTTTTTCATGAGATGTGTTATTCTGTTTGCACCTGTAGGGCCATAGTTCTGGCAGTGAACATGTTACATGTGCTAAATTACATACCAGTGCAAATATAGTTAATAAGCTTTAGTTTTGTCCTAAGTATTACTGTACTTCCTAGATATCACTGCCTACTATTTTACTTCTTGCATGCTATATTTATGATAATGGTGTTGTTATGATGCCACATGTTGGTTCCATCCACTGCTTCATGTTCTCTATGCTTAATTACACATCAGCAAACTAGCATGTGGTTCCGCTGGTTTTTGTTTGTTTTACCCTACATTTTCTGATGCTAGCTATTACATTACTGCTACGAGCCTCTGTTCATTACTTTTTTGTGTGTTCTTGATCTTCCCAAGTTGCATGACTAATTTTATGCTTCTATTAATTATGGAGCTGCCAACCCCATCAAGCAAAATATTTGTTCTTTTGGGGCTAGCACCTCGAACAAGCATAAAAATAGAGGGAAGCAGATATATTATCGTGTATGCACACACCCTTCTTTCATTAGTTTAGATGAACCATTGATGATCAATTCAAACTAGTGCATGCGATTAAAATTAATTTTACCTAAATAGAGGGTGTAGAATAAACTAAAACAAGTAGATTTGCAACCACGGGATGCTGACGATATCTTCAAAGAACATTGCAATAGCAGTGAGGCTTCACAGCAACATATGGTAAGCCAGTGTTTTTAGTACATGTGAATTGTAATGTGTGTGGGCTGCTTTTTTGGCTTTGGCCCACAACCTGTAATCCTACAGAATAACAAATAGTTCAGTTGTCTGCTTTGCTGTATTGCTTGATATGAATGCTTGTTTGTTACTTGTTACGCTATACCTGAGTTGGCCAATATGTCGCTAGCGTTCGTTGTACTATCGTAAAGAAATGCATGCCTAGTTCATTTGAGTCCTTCACTTGTCCTCTGAACTTCGTCACAAGACTGTCTTTGTAGTTTATATGAGGCCACACTGTTAAGTTCTTTCTTAGATTATTTCAACTTGTTAGAAGCCTTGGCAACTTAAATATAGCGGTGGTACACTCCCTTTCAACTAGGGATGTCAACTTGGTCCCGTTTAATCCCGATTAAAGTCCACTAGTGGTATGATAGTTCAAAAGAGTTTTTGTTTTTTGAGGAAAATGAACCAGGGAGCTAGCAAAAACTAACTAGATGGGACTGGCGGATGTCGTTTATTTGCCACTTACATCCCTAGTTTCATCTTACCATTTTAATTTCTTTTCGTCTGATGCTGCTTTGAACCATTTAAATATAGCTTGCCATGCTCGGCAATAATTCATATGTCGTTTACCATGTAAGCTTACTGCCTGGATCATGCGATAACTATCTCTTACTTATGTCCAGTGAAACCTTTCAGGATGCCGTTCACACTAGGACACAATGTACAACCCTAGAATCTATTTGTGGAAGCAGTGCGCCATCCATGTTACCAGATGGTAGCAGTTCAGAGGCAACACCGCTGGAGAGCAGTCTGAGCACAGATATTATAGTTCTTGAGGTTCTACTAGAGGCAGAAAGAGATGATGTTGCTGCCATGAATGAGGTAATCTCGATCTTGAAGCTGGAAATTATGCAATTAGCTGCACGCATTATGCAAGCAACCCAAGAATTGGAGGAAGTAAGAATGTTGCATTTGAAGACGGAGGAGGTCTCTGCTTCGCTATCCTCAAGGCCGTGGTAATCCCAGTTCTTCTTTATATAGCAGTTGAAATTGTCATTAGATTATTGTACTTGCATGTTGTGTCATGTCTCGGAATGGATTATGTTGTAAGACCCCCTATGTTGTCCATGTGTTGGAATGATCCGAATTTTTTAGGCGAGGTAATCCTAAGTACTTGTATGATTGACATAAGGTAAACTGTTTTTCGTGTGAGCATATTGTATTGGATGAAATAACGGTTTGACTCAAAGTGTATCCAACCTACTGAATTCGAAGATCATGGCATTTCTAAATCATAATCATATATAAAGGTGGAATAAATCTTTGTTGTGGTTTTGAAGAAGTAAATAACAAAACGTAGAATTATCTGTGGATATTCGTAATCGAATAAAAATTGGATTTGGATTTAGTTGCGGGGCCCGTGGCAAACGTGAATGCTAATTCTCCCAAGTTTTGAACGGCGGCTAAACACCCACTATCATTTGTGGGCTGCCCGAAGCAAGTGTTTGCGAGATGGAAATTACTGTCTACCCCTGACACTTGACATCCTTATCTACCGGATTTACACTGTTGTCAATAGGGGTGGACTAGTAACTTCAATCAGACGTGACACGACGGCCTCTGAGCCCATTCAGACACGGTGGGCGCCAAACGTGGGCGGCAAAACACATTTGATTCAAGCTCATCCGAAACACATGTGTCTCTCCCTCCATTTCCCCATTCATCCACGGTGGGCAGCAAAACAAACTCTCCTCGTCCGAAATCGATGTAGGCTAATATTTTAAATAGGGGCAGATGTGTAACTTCCTTCAGACGTGACACAACTGCCCTACCTGTCAGCCTCGTTCATACATCGTGGGCGCCAACCGTGGGCGGCAAAACACCCTCTCCTCGCCTGAAATCGTTACCGGCAAATATTTGGGAGATGCGAGATTACCGTCCTATCCCCAACCGACGTGATGTCCGAAATTTTAAACAGGGGATAAGTTCGTGACTTTCCCACATTTCAGACAAGCGCGTCCCAGAGTTTGAGATCCCCCCTCCCCCTCCATTTCCCCATTCATACAACTTCGACGCCACGACAACCTCCCCAGTGTAGCCAGCCTCCTCCATCCGCCACCCCATCCTCCACCTTGCCGGAGCCGCTACCCCTACCCCGTCGTCCACTGCAAGAGATGGACGTCTCTCATCCACGGCGCCGGACCAGGATCCTTTCATCGCGTCATCTCTCTTCATCGGTGCCATCGTCCACTTTGCCGTTGCCGCTCCTACGACCGCCTCGTCCACGGCAACAGGATTTATCCCCCAACCCGGCCGTCTGCCATCTAAAGTCTTCTTCCCCGCCGCCGATAGCCATAGCACCCGCAGCACCCTCAACGTATCAGCAGGGACCTACACGGTGTCGCAAGAGAGGTGGTACTCTTCAATATGTGCTTAAGTTATTGATCTCACCCGGAAAATAGATCTTAAATTGTTTACTGTACTTTTGTTGTCTGTAGCAAATCGTAGTGGCTAGTTGAAACATTGGTTGCGAAGTAGCTTTGTCCGGTTTGCACCTTCAGATCCGCCATGTCACGGTCACTATACTCGTAAAGCTTATGGTTTCCCCCCTTTATATTCACTACCATCATCGTAGGTGCTTCACTGCTTCGTGTCGTGCTAGCACTGCTCCTCAAGACCTCAACCCATCAAGCGAAACAACATGCGACTCATAATTCCAAAGCTTACGTGTTGAAATACGAATCTGATATGATGCTCATATTACTAAAATAGAGAACATTTAATTGGTCACCTAATGTTCCTATATTCGTTTCGAAAAGCATGTGCGCCACCCATCGGGTCCAAATTTAGTTCCACTTTCCTGATTTTACTCTTGATGCTTAGAGTTTCCCCCTTTTATCTACTCTACTATGATCTGCGTAGGTGCTTTCTATCATACTAGCATTACTCCACCCTTCAAGATAAACAACACAACACTCAATATTCCAAAGCTTAGTTGTTCAAATATGATTGTGATATGATACTGATATTAGTTAACAGACACATTTAATTGGTTAGCTAAAGGTCCCACTTGACTTTCCAAATGCATGTCGTGACATATAGAGAGACGGCAGAATTGCATTTCTTTGTCACTGGTTGACTGTACTTTCTTCTCCATACCAAACCTTAGTTGTTATTTTAAAGCGAACATCGGTTGCTAACTACCCTTTGCGCAGTTTGTAGCTTCAGATCTGTCATCCCACTGCCACGGTCAACACTATACTCATCATGCTTACGGTTTCCCCATTTTATGATGACCAGGATCAGCCTACGTGGTTCGTGTTGTAATAGCACTGCTCCACCCATCGAGCTAAACAAGCTTAGTTGTACAAATTCAAATCTGATATTATGCTGATATCAGTAAAACTGAGAGATGTTTAATCGGTCAGCTAAATGTTCCTACTTTAGTTTCGAAATGCATGTGAGCCACATATGGAGAGACCGGAAGGAATAGTATTTCTCTGTGCGCTCTGGTTCATCATGGGTGGCCAACCGACGTTGTATAGAAAGACTTGTAATATCTACAATCTGCTTGCTCTTCTGCTCTTCTTTAAGATGATCCTCTTCTCTTGTGGTCGACTGGTCAGGTCGAGTTATTCTCCCTTAGTATATTTTGAATCTGTCAGGTCAGGTCGGCTTGTTCTTCTTTACTATATGTTGAAGTTGTCATCTGTGAAGTATCATCACTTCTGGAGCTCTCATATTTTGAGTAGTAGGCCACATTATATTAATGCACACACCATATTACAACATGCATGGCACCTCTTTGAAGAATTTAAGAGATAGCACAAAGGGGTTTACAGGGAGGAAGTATTAGTTTAGAATCACTTCTGCATTACAAAGATAATCTAACTTGTTTTTATATTTTCATGCATGTCAGGTATTGAACAATATCAAAATGAATATGAGAATGGGCGCACGAGAGGAATATTGCGGAACAATCCACTGGCTAACAAACTTGGCATGGTGGAGGATGGCCTATCTTATTCACCCATCAAGGTGCATGCTCTAACTTGGCAAGGTTGTATTGGTCGCACATATTTTGCATCTGACCTCTTGCATTACTTCTACTTTGTTACACCATCTGCTCAGTTTAAGCATCATATATGAGTATATGCCATACCTATCCATTTTCTGTACCTATTCCATGTGTCTTCATACTATGTTTTTCTAGTCAAATGTTGTTCTTTCGTAATAGATGTCCAAAAGGAAGAGGGTGATCGCAGATCCTCAAGGAGTACAAACTAGGTATTTGGAAAAGGTAGTGATACTGTTAAATCGAGATAGATCAAGCAGCCACGAAAAACACAGGCCCAACTGTAATGCACTTTACCCCTACTCCAAAGTGGCCAAACCCCTATTAGAACTATCGATGACCCTAGCGTCAGTAATCGTCTATGATATCAATTCAAAATTTGAACTCCTAAATTTCTGCATGTGCCTTACCTTCTCTCTTGTATGAAAACTAATTTCAGATGAATCTCCTTGCTCAAAGGATCATAGGATCTCACGACAATACTTTGGGCTCTGCATTGCTCTTGTCGGTACCTCTTGCCCTTTGTCAAAGATACTTACACTCATTGTTGTTTGATTATGTAGCATCACTGTAAATGTTCGCTTATTTATCCTCCCTTTGCTTGAAATTATAAGATCTATATTTACTCTTAGATAAATGTAGAATTAACACAATGGTTATGAAGTTTTGGATTGCTCATGTAAGTACCGGTTGTCATGTACTCCCTCTGTATCGAATTAATTGTTGATCAATTGGATGTATTTAGAACTTAATAGTGCTAGATACATCCATTTGAGTGACAACTAATAACGGACGGTGATGGTATTACTGTACATGCATCGCGAGATAGTTGATTGTCTAGCATTACTCTGCATCTTATCTGACCTGCCCTCCACTTTCTCCAAATTATCATATCTACATTTACTCTTACCAAAATGTTGAATAAAGCATATGCCACTGCACACGTTGATGCCTGCATTCCTCTTGTCAGTACCTTTTTCCTTGTAACGTTGTACTTAATTAATTGCTATTTGATTATGTATCATCACCGCACCGAGCTTCATTATCCTCTATTTCTTCCAATATTATTTGATCTATATTTACTCTTTGCAAAATGTAGAATAATGGCAACGCTTATAAAGAGTTTTCTTTGGGGAATTTATTGAATTATCTTTCCATCAACATGGAGAAGGGCTTTGTCCAGCCCGTGTTAACATGTAATGTAAGTTCATCCTTCTCAAGCCTTCAAACTTTGTTCTAGTATAGATTTGGATAGGCATCATTTCCTCCACTGCTGTTTACATCTGATTGGATGTTTGCAACAACTACCAGTTTTAAATTGTAGTTGTAAAAACATGTTCCTTATGCAGAACAGATCCATTTATTTGCTTATATAATTGTGAAACATGTTACGTGTCTCCTTGTTTCTCTTTTAGAGTCGTATCTCTTATGCCAGGCAGAACTTTAGGAAAGATAGTGAGCCAAACCATCTTGAGGACAGCGAGATGACCCCAAGGTCCTGTCTTGATGAAGACAGTGAGTTAAAGCTAATCACCAGCAAGTCGCTGCCTCAATCAGTTTGACTTCTTCAGTCTCAACTTAAAGCAGAAAGGCTTGCTTTAGCTCAGCTCCGACTTGAAGTGAAAGATGTAATGAAGATGTCAGGGGACTGCCTTGCACACTATGGTGCCATACAGCTAGGGATGAAGCATCTGTCTTTGACACAACTGAGGTCTCATCAGCTTGTTCGGCTGCTTATGGGCCCAAGCTTGCTGTGTCTAGTGCCTTCAAGTGCTCTCGCTTTGTATATTCTTTTTTGGCGCATTTATATGCACCTTTGGTGGCGACCTTTGATGCCCAAAGTGTATGTAATCCGCGATCATGTTGCGCTTTATTATCACCGTAGCGAACTTTGATTCCCAGTGGATGTAATATGTCGTAATTTCTTTATTGTATAGTCTAGGTTTATTCTTTGGTCGGTATGCTGTAATTTAGGCCGGAAGGTTCAGTGGATCTGAGTGTTGTCGCTCTTCAGGCTGTCCCATTACTCATATGGGCCAAAACGTGGGCCTATAATCATCTTGGGCCATTAGCAGGTCTAAACCAATAGTAGTTTCCTACCTTTAATGTGCCATGGGCTACATATTTACTATAGTGACCTTTGGACTTCCCTACGGGCCGTAGAAACTATGGGCCTTCTACGGGTCAGAGAAACAATGGGCCTTCGTGGGTCAGATTACAATGGGCCTTAGACGGGCCGTATGATCGATTGGCCAAACATGGGCCAAAAACAGACCGCATTATGGCCCTAAACGGGCTAGAGTTGGAGTCGTCCGTTCATGGGCCGACCATAAAGGGCCGTTGTTAATAGGCCATATTTTATGACGCTGTGAAAACGGCCCAATGTATTAATGGGCCACAAACGGGCCGACTGTAACCACGGGCTGAATTTGGCCCACAAGCAGAAAATGGCAGTAACGGGCCGTAAGTAACCGAATGCTGGAAATGAGCCCAAGAATAAATGGGCCCTGAGAAGGCCAAAAGAGAACATGGGTTGCAAACGGCCCAATGGATTAATGGGCCGTTAATGGGTATAAAGTGATACACTGTTCATTACGGGCCAGTTTCACCACGGGCCGTTAATGGGCCAAGAGTTACAAAGGGCCTCATATGGGCCGAAAGACGTCATGGGCCATACATGGGCCGGAACTTAAAATGGGCTGGAATCATATTGGACGGCCCAGATGACGCTACTGGGCCTAATTCGGATAGGTCGTAACGGGCCCTGGGTTAGCGGGCTGTAAATGGGCTATATGCGAACAGGCCGTTAACAGGCTTTCCATGGGCCGGCCCGCCACCTTTTGACCGAGTCAAATGGGCCGGCCTTTTCATAGGAATGGGCCTCTGTTCGGCCATGCCATGTGTCGACGTATCATAGGCGCCTTCGGTCCAATGAGTGGATGACATCTGTACGAACGGTGAGCCGACAAGTGTTTCCTCCAGCCAATAATGGTTTTACACGTGGAAAATCCCCATTGGTCGGGGCTGTTAGCGGGTTATCGGATCCAAAATCGGACCCGGTAGCTTAACGGTGTTCCGTTACGGTGGATGCCACGTGTCGGTCACCCTTGACAAAAGCACTTCTGTGATGCGCGATTTATCGTCATGGAAGTGGACACTTCCATGATGATAATTTTGGTAATGTCATGGAACACTTCTACGATAGCACAAGTATGACTATCTTGATTCTGTCATAAAATTGTTATGGATGTACATGCATGAAAAAAACGCGACCTACTGTGACAAACACGTATAATCACGGAAGTGTATTTTTTTGTAGTGCTTCCTCAGGAGGGCTGATCCGGAGTCCGTTCGGGGCTCCGGAGAGGGGAATTCGTCGCTGTCGTCATCATCAACCATCCTCCATCACCAATTTCATGATGCTCACCGCCGTGAGTGATTAATCTCATCGTAGGCTTGCTGGACGGTGATGGGTTGGATGAGATTTACCACGTAATCGAGTTAGTTTTGTTAGGGTTTGATCCCTTGTATCCATTATGCTCTATGATGAATGTTGTTATGCTTAATGCTTGTCACTAGGGCCCGAGTGCCATGATTTCAGATCTGAACCTATTACATTTTCATGAATATATGTGAGGTCTTGATCCTATCTTGCAAGTCAATAGTCACCTACTATGTGTTATGATCCGGCAATCCTGAAGTGACAATAATCGGGACCACTCCCGGTGATGATCGTAGTTTGAGGAGTTCATGTATTCACTAAGTGTTAATGCTTTGGTCCGGTACTCTATTAAAAGGAGGCCTTAATATCCCTTAGTTTCCAATAGGACCCCGCTGCCACGGGAGGGTAGGACAAAAGATGTCATGCAAGTTCTTTCCCATAAGGACGTATGACTATATTCGGAATACATGCCTATAATACATTGATGAACTGGAGCTAGTTCTGTGTCACCCTATGTTATAACTGTTGCATGAGGAATCGCATCCGACATAATTATCCATCATTGATCCATTGCCTATGAGCTTTTCACATATTGATCTTTGCTTAGTTACTTTTTCGTTGCCACTTTTACGATTGCTACAAAAACTGCTACTGTTACTTTTGCCACCGTTACTGTTACTTCCATACTACTTTGCTACTAAATACTTTGTTGCAGATATTAAGTCTTGCATGGGTGGTTGAATTGACAACTCAGCTGCTAATACTTGAGAATATTCTTTGGCTCCCCTTGTGTCGAATCAATAAATTTGGGTTGAATACTCTACCCTCGAAAACTGTTGCGATCCCCTATACTTGTGGTTTATCAAGACTATTTTCTGGCGCCGTTGCTGGGGAGCATAGCTCTATTCTTTGAGTCACCTGGGATTTATATCTGTTGATCACTATGAGGAACTTGAAAGATGAAAGAACCAAGATTTATCCCTCAACTACGAGGGGAGGTAAGGAACTGCCATCTAGCTCTGCACTGGATTCACCTTCTATTATGAGTAAATTTGTGACACCCACACCTGCTATTGATTCTGATATGTCACATGTTATTGATGATACCACTTCTGCTATGCATGATGCTTATGATGAAACTACTTCTATGCATGATAATACTGTGCCATTAGGTAAATTTCTTATGAACAACTTGCTAGGGTTAGAGAGAATGAAATTATTGAAACATATAATATTGATGAAAGTGATGATGAAGATTCTCGTCATAGATATGAATTTCCTAATGTGCCTGAGGGTTTATTTATGGATGAAGAAACTGCTAGAGACCTTTTTGCTTGCAAAGATAGATATGATCTTAAGAAACTGTTAGTTAAGCTGAAATAAAAGTCTTTGAATGCTAGAATGAAATATGACCCAGCTTTTGCTACTTCATAGTTAAGCTGAAATAAAAGTCTTTGAATGCTATAATGAAATATGACCCTGCTTTTGCTACTTCACCTATCTGTATTTCTGATAAGGATTATGATTTCTCTGTCAATCCTGAGTTAATTACTTTGGTTGAATCTGATCCTTTTTATGGCTATGAATCTGGAACTGTTGTGGCACGTCTTACTAAATTGAATGATATAGCCACCCTATTCACTCATGAGGAAAAAATTCTTTATTACTATATCCTTAAGTTATTTCCGTTCTCATTAAAGGGTGATGCTAAAACATGGTTTAATTATCTTGCTCCTGGTTGTGTGCATAGTCCCCAGGATATGATTTATTACTTCTCTGCTAAATATTTCCCTGCTCATAAGAACCAAGCTGCCTTAACGGAAATATATAATTTTGTGCAAATTGAAGAAGAGAGTCTCCCACAAGCTTGGGGGAGGCTTCCCCGATTACTTAATGCTTTGTCTGATCATCATCTCAAGAAAAATGAAATACTTTATATCTTTTATAATGGACTAACCGATGCTTCCAAAGACCACCCGGATAGTTGTGCTGGTTGTGTTTTCAGGGAAAGAACTATTGAGCAAGCTAAATTGCTATTGAATAATATATTGAGTAATGATAATGATTGGACACTTCCTGAACCAACTCCTAAGCCAACTCCGAAGAAAAGAGGTATTCTATTTCTCAGTCCTGAAGATATGCAAGAGGTAAAGAAATCTATGAAATAAAAGGGTATTAAAGTTGAAGATGTTAAGAATTTACCAGCTATTGAAGAAATACATGGTCTTGATAACCCGACACAGGTAGTAAAGGTAAATTCTCTCTATAGATTTGATGAAGGTGATATTCCTCGTTATAAGTCTGCTAGCCAATGCTTGGATGAGTTTGCTAATTTTATTATTAAACAAGAAAATTTCAATGCTTATGTTGGTAGACAATTGAAACGTAATGCTTATATGATTGAACACTTGAGTGATTGTATGTCTAGAGTTAAATGTGACCTTAAACTTATTAGTAAACATGCTTCTATGGTTACCACTCAGGTAGAACAAGTGCTTAAAGCACAAGATGATTTGCTCAATGAATTAAATAATAAGAAAAATGATAATGTTGTTAGAGTTGTGACTAGAGGGGGTAGCATGACTCATGAACCTTTGTATCATGACGGCCACCCTAAGAGAGTTGAGCAAGATTCTCAGAGAACTAATGTTTATACACCTAGTCCTTCTAAGGAGAAGAAAAGGAAAAATGATAGGACTTGCATGCTTCTAGTGAACCTGTTGTTGACACACCTGAGAATCCCAATGATATTTCTATTTCTGATGCTGAAACACAATCTGGTAATGAACATGAACCTAGTGATAATGTTAATGATGATATTCATATTGATGCTCAACCTAGCAATAACAATGATGTAGAGATTAAACCTGCTGTTGATCTTGATAACCCACAATCAAAGAATCAACGTTATGGTAAGAGAAACTTCATTGCTAGGAAGCACGGTAAAGAAAGATAACCATGGGTTCAGAAACCCATGCCTTTTCCTCCTAAACCATCCAAGAAAAAGGATGATGAGGATTTTGAGCGCTTTGCTGAAATGATTAGACCTATATTTTTGCATATACGTTTGACTGATATGCTTGAAATGAATCCTTATGCTAAGTATATGAAGGATATTGTTACAAATAAAAGAAAGATACCGGAAGCTGAAATTTCCACCATGCTTGCTAATTATACTTTAAAGGTGGAATACCTAAGAAACTAGGAGATCCAGGAGTACCATATATACCATGCTCCATTAAAAGAAACTATGTTAAAACTGCTTTATATGATCTTGGAGCCGGTGTTAGTGTTATGCCTCTCTCTTTATATCATAGACTTGATTTGAATAAGTTGACACCTACTGAAATATCTTTGCAAATGGCCGATAAATCAACCGCTATACATGTCAGTATTTGTGAGGATGTGCCTGTTGTGGTTGCAAACGTTACTATTTTAACGAACTTTGTTATTCTTGATATTCCCGAGGACGATAGTATGTCTATTATCCTTGGTAGACCCTTTTTGAATACTTCAGGGGCTTTTATTGATTGCAACAAAGGCAATGTCACTTTTCATGCTAATGGTAATGAGCATACGGTACACTTCCCGAGGAAACAATCTCTAGTCCATAGTATCAATTCTATTGGAAAATTTTCAACGATTACTATTGGAAGTTTTGAATTCCCTCTTCCTACTGTCAAGAAGAAATTTGATATTCTTATTGTTGGGGACATACATATCCCCGTTGAGGTAACCTAGTATTATTAAAAAGATTCTTCGTTTTCATGCGATTCGGAAAGAGTTTGTTAACAAGACTTGATCAACCTTGTTAGTGTATTCCTTTTGATGAGCACGAGATGGATGAAGTTAGAAAGCACAACTCTGTGTACCCTCCTTTTACTTTCTGTTATTTAGATTAAATAAAGCAAAATAGTATTTTCTGTCTATTTTTCTGAATTATCCTTGCAATAAAAAATACCCCCAAAATAAAAGTTCTCCAAATGTCCTGAAAATGAAACATGAATTTTTGTAGAATATTTAAGAATATCTGGCACTGAGAACACACCAGGGGGACCCACCATCTGGCCACGAGGGCACAGGGCGCGCCCACCCCCTGCGGCGCGCCCCCTGCCTTGTGGGCCCCACGTGGACCCTCTCCACTTATTCCAGCACCTACTCACTTTGTCTTTCTCCAGAAAATATCCTCCCATAGCTCAAACCCGTGTTGTAGCTCATCTTGCTGCCATTTTTGATCTCTTTGCTCAAAGCTCCATTCACAAAACTGTTTGGGGAGATTGTTCTTCGGTATGTGACTCCTCCAATGGTCCAATTAGTTTTTGTTCTAGTGCTTTATTTGTTCCAAATTTTTGCTGCTAAGGTGACCCTGTTCTTGAGCTTGCATGTCAAATTTATGTGGTCCAAAGTAGTTTTAATGCATGATATAGCCTCTAGGCTCTTGTGGGAGTAGTTGCTATCAATCTTGTTGAGTTTGGTTCACTTTTATTTTGAGTCACTAAAAATTTCAGAATTTTTCAGAGGGTGAAAATGTTGAAGAGATTGTTGAGAGGCTCTTCGAGCCGAAGCTCGAAGGATAAGTAGAATGAGGAGAATAAAAAACCTAAATAAAATCTTCCTCACACTGCGGAGGTCCGGCCGTGCGAATGGCCTTGTGATGCGTTCTTGAGAGCCGCCGGAATTTACGATGACTTTTATTACTTGGCTGAAAATGCAGGCCTCACCGACTTCCTCCATGACCAGCGCGAACAGTATCTCCTACTCACAAATATTTTCGTGCAAAATTTTTTATTTCCATGCTAAGAAATCACCACCTTCAGTAGAGTTTCACTTATATGATGAGGTTAAGGAGATGTCACTTCATGATTTTTGTCGGGTCTGCAAGATACCCTTTGTGGGCAGCATCAAGGAACCACACCATCATGATATGAATGAATTTATTGATAGAATTTTTGTAGGGGAAACGAGGAAAGTTTCAGATGCAAGAATTACTAGTATACATTTTCCTGTTCTACGTTACTTTGCAATATTTGCTAGTCGATGCTTAATTGGTCGCGGGAACAGTGGAAATCTTAGCGCTCCTGATCTTGTCATTTTGCGCCATGCTTTCTTTCGTGATACAACTTTCAGCTTAGGCGCTATTATTGCTAAACAATTAAGTTTGAACCGTATAAACGGCCCCATCTTCGGAGGCATCTTTGCTTCACGCCTTGCTGAACACTTTGAGATACCTATTAGGCATTATGAGAAAGAGGAAATTTTGTTGCCCCCTGTATTTCTAGATTATAAGAGTATGGTAGCACAAGATTTTATTGTTAAAAATAAGGAGAAGATGCTTAAGTATAATTTTATATTTGATAAAACTCACTGTGAGACTATTACCTTGCCTGCGCCCTCTTTGTTTAACATACTTTCAAGCACGTACCTCATCTTACCCGAGGCCATTTATGCACACTGGAGGCTGACACAAGTCCCAGAGCCTGAGCCTGAGCCACCACTTGACACTTACCGACAGTCTGATTATCAGTGGGATCCGGAGGAGATCGCCAACCAGTGGCATCCTGAGGACCCTCCTCAGTACACCGGAGAGAGTAGCTTCGATCCATGGGCATAGACCAACTTAGGCCAAAAGCCTAAGCTTGGTGGAGTACGTATTTCTCACCGATATTACATTCATGTTCACACACTCATTCTAGTTGTCGGTGCTCATACTTTTTCATTGTACTATCCATGCTAGTTTATTTTATTTTCTAAGCCTTCATCTTGTGTGTTTGAAAAACTTTAAGAAAGACCAAAAAAATTAAGTTGTAGCTTTTAGTAGCTTACTTTCCATGCCTGTAGTAGTAGTAATTAAAAGAAAACCCAAAAATATTTATCGTTCTTCTTTTGCTTGTTGGGAGTTTTTCCCGTGTAAATAGTTTTATTTCTTTTCTTATTCTTTGGGGGTCGAGAGGAGAACACCATGATGAAAATGTTGAGTGGCTCTCATATGCATTGTTGTGTATTTAACCAAGAGCCCATATTCCCTTTTCTTCGCCCTTGTATTAAATGCTTGTAGATTCCAGCTTACTCCAATGCACGTGCACTATTATTATTATCCACACCGTTCGGTCATGCGAGTAAAAGGCAATAATGACGATATATGATGGAGTGATTGAGATGATGGAAGCTAGTATGAACCCGACCTATCTTGCTTTTGTAAATATGATTAGTTCATCGTTCCTGATTCAGCCTATTATGAATGAAACATGTTTGCAATAACAACTAGAGATTATAGTTGCTCATGCCATGCTTAATTAGCTAGGAGTTTATAATGGTTTACCTTGCGTTCCAACATGCTATTAAGATGGTTGTGATGTGGTATGATAGGGTGGCATCCTCCTATGAACGATTCGACTGGCTTGACTTGGCACATGTTCACGCATGTAGTTGAAACAAAATCAACATAGCCTCCACGATATTTATGTTCGTGGTGATTTATATCCTACTCATGCTTGCACTCATTGTTGATTAATCTTAATGCATGTTCATGACTATTGTCGCTCTCTAGTTGGTCGCTTCCAACTCTCTTTCTAGACTTCACTTGTACTAAGCGGGAATACTGCTTGTGCATCCACTTCCATAAAACCCCAAAGTTATTCCATATGAGTCCACCATACCTTCCTATATACGGTATTTACCTGCCGTTCCAAGTAAATTTGTATGTGCCAAACTCTAAACCTTCAAATGAAATTCTGTTTTGTATGCTCGAATAGCTCATGTATCAAGGGATGTCTATATCTTCCATGCTAGGTGGGTTATTCTCATGATGAGTGGAGTCAGCTCATCACTCACGAGAAAATGGTCGGTAACCGGGATGCCCAGACCCATGCTCAAATCAAAATAATTGCAAACAAAACTCCCCCAGGTTTGTTGTTAGTTGGAGGCACCCGTTGTTTCGGACAAGCCATGGATTTATGTTTGTTTGTGGTGGGGGAGTATAAACTTTACCATTCTGCTTGGGAACCGCCTATAATGTGTGTAGCATGGAAGTTATCGAGATCTCTTGGTTGTTATGTTGACAATGAAAGTATGTGTAACATCCCAAAATTCTAAATTTTGGAATGTTATAATAAATAGATAGTTTTGTTTGATTGTTTGATTGATTGTGTGAAATTGAAACTTTTGAAAGTTAAATGACAGGTAATAAAAGGACTTTCCCAAACTTTCATTTTTGCGTTTATGATCTCCGTGAATTCAAGTTCTTTTCAAATACAAAACCCTAGAGAGAAGATGACATGACTTCTTCCATTTACATAAATGAAAAGGGTTTTGAAAATATTTGAAT
The DNA here is from genome assembly GCA_021605145.1 of Aegilops bicornis. Taxonomy (NCBI): domain Eukaryota; kingdom Viridiplantae; phylum Streptophyta; class Magnoliopsida; order Poales; family Poaceae; genus Aegilops; species Aegilops bicornis. The sequence goes on along the minus strand of CM038670.1, from coordinate 298,360,607 downwards.
TTCATTTGAAAATATTTCAAATTCAGAAACTTTAAGCAACTCAATGATTTTCATGAGAGAAGATAAAACGACTTCTTCAAAGCATATGAAATATGAGTTGGAAGTTTAAAAGGACCAAATTTAAAGTCTTTTTGGAAATTATTTTCAATTTGGAGTTATTTGGATTTTATTCAAATTATTTTTCTCCAAAAATAAAATATATGGAAATTAGGGTAAAATGATTTCCTACATTAGAAAATTGGAAAGAAATAAATTTGACATCATTTTGGTATTCGTAAAAGGATTTTTATTGGATTTTATTATTGCTGTAGCACTGTTTGATTTATTTGGATTTTTGTGGAATTTATTTGATGCTAGAAAAATGTTCATGTGGAAGAAAATATTTTTCTAAATTTTTTGATATATTATATGCCTATATAATATATTTTTTATTTTGTTTTTATTATTTTAGTTTGTCTGGAAAAATGTTTATTAAAAAAACAAAAACTTCTCTTTCCCTGACTGGGCCGGCCCAGTGAACCCGGCCAGGCCAAGCCAGCCGCTGTCTTCCCCGCGCGACCGACTCCAGGTGGGAGTCCGCCGTCGCCACGTCTCGCCGGCGCCGTTCCCCCGCCGGACTCATCGCCCCTTGCCCCTCCTCCAAGGCCACCGCACCCCCTGGTCCGTATATAAGGCCGGCCCCGCCCATCCTCAGCCTCTGCTCCTAGCATCGCCGCCGCCGCCGCCCTCTGCCGCACAACGCCATCGCCGCCGCCGCCGCTACACACCACCAGCGCCACCACCGCTGCCTCCCTCTGCCGCCGCCACGCCGATGCCATCATTCTTGCCCGCCAGACGCCGCTGCGCTCACGGCATACGCGGAGTTCACTTGCCCGGCCGGATCTCCGCCCGCCACTGATCCACCTGATCCACGTCGCCTCCGGTTTTTGAAGAAAACCGCCCCGACCGGTAAAACCGTTGCCCCGGTTCGATTCGCTTTATTTTCGGTTTAGTTCCGTTTTTCTGGGAAAAAAACCCTAGATCTGTTTTTTTAGGTTTAATTATTTAGCGAAGGTCCGCTGTTTAGATCAGATAAGCGAACGTTCGTTATTTAGTCTTTTTCTTTTTCTGTTAATTTTAGTCAGGGACGTATCTGTGAATATTTTACTTACATATTAGCCCTAGTTTTCAAACGACTAAAACTTTTTACTCGTTAGTCCAAATTGAACAAACCAACGCCCACTTCTTTGTTATGATCCCCTCTATCCAGATAATCAACTTGCACATGCTTTTGCAAATCGAAAATTTGATATTCAGACTGATTTGTATTTGAACTTCGTTTGATTGTAACTCGAATTTTATAACTCCGAATTAGTTGATTCTTTTTGCAAAATCAAAGCTCTTGACCTAAACTTTCTGACAAGGCCAAATTCACCTAATTTTGGTACTATTAGAAATTGTTTTTTGTTGCAAGAGTTATTTGCTTGGTTTTGAAGCTTTCCGAATTGTTTTCTTCGTTTTTTCCGATCTTTTGAGTGATTGCTTATGTGTGGTTACTATTGCTTGCTCACGATAGATTTAACGGAGTGTGACGAGTAGATCTATCCGGAGTTATGCGTGTGAATCATCTTCATCAACAGTACGAGGCAAGTTCACACTTTGATCATACCCCTTTACAACCTAGTTTTTATGCATTAGTTTCAACCCTCAAACATTGCATGGTTAGGACTTGATAACATGTGGGTATTGGGAAGTAGTTGATGAGGTAGGAACCTAAAGTCCTGCATTCAAACATTGGGAGCTACTTCTACATTATGCTTATACTGCTATGCTATGCTCGTAGACGTGGATTGGGTTTGAGTGTATCCATGATAGATGTGAGATTATTATTTAATGGTTAACTTAAGGTGGCTACTTTAATACACATCTGGGTGGATTGGTTGGGGCACCCTGGAGTACCCAGTGGTTTTCCCGGGCACCTGGAGAACCCAGTGCTTGCCCAAGAGGATCCCGGAGGACCCATGTGATCACTATATGGAATGCCACCCAGGCTCAAAAGGATCATAAGATTATTCATGCTAGAAACTTCCATGTGCAGCCACAAACTATTATGGGCTCTAGCATAGTTGAGTATGTTGCATGACCTCTTTCAATGGTGGGCTAGCAGATGTAGAGGGAAGTAGGTGTAACTGTCCATCCGGAGCAAAGAGTTAGTGCTTCTGAAACACTGTGTCTCAGTCATCCGTTTCTCAAACACCATGTAGTGCGAGAAATCCAACGGAAGAGATCGAGTCTTGTGGGGAAAAGTGCGCAAACCTCTGCAGAGTGTATAAACTAATCATGGTTAGCCGTGTCCCCAGTTATGGACATCTTGAGTCTCTGGTTCTTGAATCATCATGTTGATCTAAACACTTTATTTAATTAATCTGATTGGGATTAATGATTATTATTTTGTGATTGAGTTGGAGGAACCTTCTCAATATTTATCAACCAACTTTGTAGTTAAATAAAATATATTCCTTTATAGTAGGGAAAATTGGCTTTTCGCAAAAACATTATAACCATAGAGCTTTTCCACCAGCGAAATATGCATGTAGCGATAGCCTTTATTCATCATTGCTCTATGGTGTGAATTTGCCAGTACATTCAATGTACTGACCCTTTGTGGCTGCAACGTCTCATGCTGCAGGAATCTTACGACGAGTAAAGTGATACGTTATGGTTACGATTTCTACACTCAACTTTGTCGTTGGTGTTGATGGGAATCCACAACCTTGTTATTACTTCTGCTATTTGGATTGAGGTAATAGTATTTACATTACTTTATACATGTAATTTACCTCTGTTATAAATCCTCGAGTATTGTGTGTGTCAGCATACCGATCAAGGGATGACACTTAAGCACAGAGACTTGACCATCTGAGGTCGGGTCGCTACAAGATGGTATCAGAGCACATGTTGACAGTAGGACGTGACCCCTAGAAACTGGCAAGCCCATAGGAAAGATTTTCTCTGCAACTTTCTCTTCAAAAAGGATCTTTTATCTCTCTTCTCTTCTGATCTTATTCAAATATTCCCTTTTAGTTAGACCATACCCCTTTCCCCTTTGACCACGCGAAGAGTCGACTGATGAGACCACTTCAAGAAGTACAAGATATTGGATAACTGAGACCACTTCAGAATGAAGAGGATTTTACCGTGCATTATGATAATGGAAACTATCACAGTTGAAGACTCCGAAGACTAGGAGAATATGAAGGCTCTGAAGAATTTCCAGATTGGTATGACATAGGAAGGCTACCCTTATGGGACTTGTCAGACTATTGAAGCTGTCAATATCCGAGATCAAGGTGTGTCGGAGAAAGACCGGAACATGGAGAGTTAAAAACTCAAAGTTTTTGTCAATAAAACCCTAAGGCAGGAGATATCAACTATGGAATGGTAGCTCATGGCAATGACATGGGCAGAAACACGGTTATCCATGATGTTATCGCCCGCTAGTGCTATTGTCACCGTGCTGAGTTAAGCATGCATTTCTTCGGAATGATTGGATGGTAGAAGGCTGATGGGGCATCTGTCAGCAAAGGATGTAGTTTAAACCTTAGCTGGTGTATCGCCAGGATCTGGAGTATTACATCAAGGAGTTTAAGATGGACCTGCAGGAAGCCATATTTGAATAGGAACCATTTCGTGAAGAACTTAGGACCCAGAAGCTAAAAGTAGCCAAGTTGTAGGAGCAAAACCTTGAGATACAGGAGATTCGTCAAGAACTGAAGGACAGTAGGACCATGGTTCATGCCAAGGATGTTGAAACGTAGAAGTTTGGAACACAACTCCAGGAATATTAAAGGACGTCATGAGAAACTTCATGTCAACAGAGATGATCTGGCAAAAGAACTTGAGAAGGACAAGCACGATCGGAACAAGCCATCGGAGACATGAACAAGACGTGAAGAGTTTGATGACTTTGAAGATTTATTGACCTTTAGAAGACCAAAACCCTGTTATATACCTACGGTAGATGCGATGATTGTGAGATGTCATTTGTTTGATGTTTCTCCGACAGCCACAAAATAAAATATGTTTTTCTTTCAAAACTATTGTTTGCATTGGGTGTATCTCTCTATATCTCTCTTATCTCACCCCAAAACCCATGTACCCAATAGAGGATGAATGGAGATGAGCTTATATTTTCTGGACCGATGAGTCAATTGGAGACGAACCAATGGATTCAGAACATGGAAGATCATATGGAGAATAACACTATAGCCGGAAAGGATATGACCCAGCATGATCTTCGGTGTTTTGAAAGAGGTGCTACTACTTAGTGGAGGAAGTACCAAAGCATCAATGGATGGCAAAGAGTGACCACTTGGAAAGAATTTAAGTTGACTCTACTAAAGTCTCATCTTGTGTCACGGAATTTGAAACCTTATGGAAATGGTATGAAGAAACCCTATGCATGCAAGCTTTGTGGAGAAATAGGGCACAACCATAAAGAACACAAGGATGAATGCCCTAATTGTGAAGGAAGTCACCCAACTAAAGAATGCCCAACTAGGCAGATTACTTGTTTCTTAAGTGAAGGGACTACCCACTACTTTGTTCAGTGTCACATTTACCCCATGGTACAACAAACCATCCAGCAGAAGAAAGAAGCAATGAAAGGAGCCCTCATGGAAACTTTAGAAGAACCTGTGATGAAGGAAGAGGTGGAGGACACACCCAAAGAAGAACTAGTTAGACTTCACACCATGTCATGCTATTCATGTGGAGAAGAAGGACACATCTCCCAGAATTGTCTGAAGGGTGATCTAGTAGCATTCCCGACAGTATAAGTAGAGTATGACCCACAGGAAATAGAAGCCCTGATTGGTACGAAAAAGTCTAGGAAGAGAAGTAGATTGGATACCAGGAAGGACCTGAGTCATATCACCTGTTTCAGGTGCAAGGAGTCAGGACACTACTTTAGCAGTTACCCAAAAAGGAAGCCGAGGACCCAAGGAGGCTATGTAATCGTCATAAGTAATATGTTTCTGTTGTAATGAAGCAGGGCACTTTGCCAGAGATTTCCCCAAAGAGAAGGAGGCTTGTGCTAAGTAGTGGAGTTTGCAACAAAAGGAATATAGTAGTAGTGGGAACAATTCTTTTTATATTGAAGTGTTGAGTTGAGGCATGTAATGGAAATGCATGAGGTTGAAATGAATTGAGGAGCAATAAAGTTAGCGTCGTTGGTACTGATATGGATTTTATAAGTTGTTACTCTATGAAGAAAGATTTTGACCATTTTCGAGGATATGAGAAATATGGTCTATGGATGAATTTGTGCATTTCAAGGGTGGTAGTACCCTATGAGGACCCTTGACCCCTGGAAAAGATAAGGATATTCCATGGAGTGGACTTCGGAAAAAATAAGTGCGAGTTTTGTCTCGATATATGGGACACCCCAAGAGTATGAAGGGATGAAGTACTACGGGATATAAAGGAGGTAGAATGTTGGTAATATGGAGCAAATTGTAATTCCATGAGGAGTCGGAGTAATCACGTTTTAGTTTGGTACCAACAGAAGGAAAGGAGACAGTACAATTGGATGGACTTAAGAATGCTAGGAAGCTAGATGTTGAGATAATGGTCAGTTGGCCCCGATGATGAGTTCAAGGATTACAAGTGATGATATGGGCCATGACCCACAGGCCCCAGGACCTGCCAAGAAGCAAGCCCACTCTTGCTGAAGGAAAAACCCTAGAAGAAATACGACTTTATCAACAGACGTTCTTATAGAAGTTTACGCAAAGCCTGAGAGTTGTGAAGGAACGATAGATGTTTGTTTGGCTTGCAGAATCAATGGATTTTCCCGAACTTGGTTCGTCGACAAGAGAAATTCTGTAATGCTTGTGAGGATGACCGAGTGTTAGAATGCGAGATTCGCTAAACCATATACAAGGTAATGGTTTGGGTGCGAGATGGATTGATCACCATACCGACTTACTCTTATTATTCTCCTTGCTATATGGGATGGTAAATCTGAGTGACTTACCCATAGTGGAGAGACGACGATCAAAACCTTGTTTAAACCTTAGAATGGTAGGACGATTTTCCCTTGTACAAAGCAATTGTTGCCAATCGTAGGACATCCGGTGGGAATGAAACCCAAACTCATTTCCTGCAGGAGAACCATAAATTGTTGACCTCCATGAGATATCGATAGTTGTTTAGTATTGGAGCCAGACCCGTCAGCTAAGAATACCCAGTCCCAGATAAAAAGACAGAAGAATTGAGGAAAAGGGTTATGCCACTACCGGAAGAGCCCAGAAAAGGAATTTTTTTCGAGAATCTAAGAAGACTGACACCGCCAACAATAAGGATGTACGACCTGAGTTTTGATGGAACCGTAACCATGTTTCTAAGGGTGGTAGCACCCCAGACCCTCTACGACGATCGATGGATTTTGAGAAGACTCCAAACCTAACCTATTTCTTGCTAGCCTCTCCGAATCTCGAGGACGAGATTCATTTTAAGGGTGGTAGGTTTGTAACATCCCAAAATTCTAAATTTTGGAATGTTATAATAAATAGATAGTTTTGTTTGATTGTTTGATTGATTGTGTGAAATTGAGTGAAATTGATACTTTTGAAAGTTAAATGAGAGGGAATAAAAGGACTTTCAAAAACTTTCATTTTTGCGTTTATGGTCTCCGTGAATTCAAATTCTTTTCAAATACAAAACCCTAGAGAGAAGATGACATGACTTCTTCCATTTAAATAAATGAAAAGGATTTTGAAAAGATTTGAATTTCATTTGAAAATATTTCGAATTCAAAAACTTTAAGCAACTCAATGATTTTCATGAGAGAAGATAAAATGACTTCTTCAAAGCATATTAAATATGAGTTAGAAGTTTAAAAGGATCAAATTTAAAGTCCTTTTGGAAATTATTTTCAATTTGGAGTTATTTGGATTTTATTCAAATTATTTTTCTCCAAAAAAAATATGGAAATTAGGGTAAAATGATTCCCTACATTAGAAAATTGGAGAGAAATAAATTTGACATCATTTTGGTATTCTTAAAAGGATTTTTACTGGATTTTGTTAGTGTTGTAGAACTGTTTGATTTATTGGATTTTTGTGGAATTTATTTGATGCTAGAAAAAATGTTCATGCCGAAGAAAATATTTTTCTAAATTTTTTGATATATTGTATGCCTATATAATATTTTTATTTATTTTGTTTTTATTATTTTAGTTTGTCTGGAAAAATGTTTATTAAAAAAACTTCTTTTTCCCTCGATCGGGCCCAAATGACTGGCCAAAGCCCAACCCATTGCCTTCCCTCAAGACCGACTCCAACCGGAGTCCGCCGCCACGCCTCGCCGTGCCTGCCTCGCCGGACTCCCACCCTTGCCCCCCCTCCAAAGCCACCGCACCGCCTGGTCCCTAGCTAAGGTTGGCCCCGACCCTCCTCGGCCTCTGCTCCTCGCATCGCCGCCGCCGCCCGCCCTACCACCACGCCATGCTTGCCGCTACACACCACCAGCGCCGCCACACGCCCATGCCGCCCTTCGCCGGACGCCTCCGCCCGACACCGCCACTGCCGCGCCAAGACAGCCTGACGCCTTGCATGTGGAGTTCGCCGCCGGCCGGATCCGCTCCACCGCCCGACCCGATCCACCCAATCCGTGCCGCCTCCGGTTTTCGAAGAAAACCGCACCGACGAGTAAAACCGTTGCCCCGGTTCGATTCAGTTTATTTTCGGTTTAGTTCGGTTTTTCTGAAAAATAAACCCTAGATCTGTTTTTTTAGGTTTAATTATTCAGCCTCCGTTGGTAAGATCAGATAAGCGAACGTTCATTATTTAGTCTTTTCCTTTTTCTGATAATTTTAGTCAGGGACCTATCCGTGAATATTTTACTTACAGATTAGCCCTAGTTTTCAAACGACTACAACTTTTTACTCGTTAGTCCAAATTCAACGAAACCAACCCCCACTTCTTCGTTATGATCCCCTCTATCCAGGTAATCAACTTGAACAAGTTCTTGCAAATTTAAACTTTGATATTCAAATAGATTTGTATTTGAACTTCGTTTGATTGTAACTCGAATTTTATAACTCCGATTTAGTTAATTCTTTTTGCAAAATCGAAGCTCTTGACCTAAACTTTCTGATAAGGCCAAATTCACCTAATTTTGGTATTGTTAGAAATTGTTTTATGTTGCAAGAGTTATTTGCTTGGTTTTGAAGCTTTTCGAATTGTTTTCTTCGTTCTTTCCGATCTTTTGAGTGATTGCTTATGTGTGGTTACTATTGCTTGCTCACGATAGATTTAACGGAGTGTGACGAGTAGATCTATCAGGAGTTATGAGTGTGAATCATCTTCATCAACAGTACGAGGCAAGTTCACACTTTGATCGAATCCCTTTACTACCTAGTTTTTATGCATTAGTTTCAACCCTCAAACATTGCATGGTTAGGACTTGATAACATGTGGGTATTGGGAAGTACTTGATGAGGTAGGAACCTAATGTCCTGCATTCAAACATTGGGAGCTACTTCTACGTTATGCTTATACTGCTAGGCTATGCTCGTGTACGTGGATTGGGTTTGAGTGTATCCATGACAGATGTGACATTATTATTTAATGGTTAACTTAAGGTGTCTACTCTAATACACATTTGGGAGGATTGGTTGGAGCACCCTGGAGTACCCAGTGGTTTGCCTGGGCACCTGGAGAACCCAGTGCTTGCCCAAGGGTATTCCGGGGAACCTGTGTGATCACCCTATGGAATGCCACCCAGGCTCAAAGGGATCATAAGATTATCCATGCTAGAAACTTCCGTGTGCAGCCACAAGCTATTATGGGCTCTAGCATAGTTGAGTATGTTGCATGACCTCTTTCAGTGGTGGGCTAGCAGATGGAGAGGGAAGTAGGTGTAATTGTCCATCCGGAGTAAAGAGTTAGTGCTTCTGAAAGACTGTGTCTCGGTCATCCGTTTCTCAAACACCATGTAGTGTGAGAAATCCAGCGGAAGAGATTGATTCTTGTGGGGATAAGTGCGCAAACCTCTACAGAGTGTATAAACTAATCATGTTTAGCCGTGTCCCCGGTTATGGACATCTTGTGTTTCTGGTTCTTGAATCATCATGTTGATCTCAACACTTAATTTAATTAATCTGATTGGGATTAATGATTATTATTTTGGGATTGAGTTGGAGGAACCTTCTCAATATTTATCAACCAACTTTGTAGTTAAATAAAATATATTCCTTTGTAGTAGGGAAAAATTGGCTTTTCGCAAAAACATTATAACCATAGAGCTTTTCCACCAGCCAAATATGCATGTAGTGATAGCCTTTATTCATCATTGCTCTATGGTGTGAATTTGGCAGTACATTCAATGTACTGACCGTTTATGGTTGCAACATTTCATGTTGCAGGAATCTTAAGAAGAGTAAGTGATACGTTAGGGTTACGATTTCTACACTCAACTTTGCCGTTGGTGTTGATGGGAATCCACAATCTTGTTGTTACTTCCGCTATTTGGATTGAGGTAATAGTATTTACGTTACTCTATACATGTGATTTACCTCTGTTATAAATCCCCGAGTACTGTGTGTGTCTGCATACCGATCCAGGAATGACACTTAAGCACAGAGACTTGACCGTCTGAGTTCTGGTCGCTACAGTATGCCACTCAAAATATTATTTATCTCTGTTTCAAAACTCGAGCTTTGGCACCTCTGCAAATCCCTGCTTCCCTCTGCGAAGGGCCTATCAATTTACTTTTATGTTGAGTCATCATCCTCTTATTAAAAAGCACCACTTGGAGAGCACCGCTGTCATTTGCATGCATTGCTATTAATTTACACTGAGTATGACTGTGACTGGATCTCTTTTACCATGAATTACAATGTCTAGTCAGTCCTTGATCTTCGTGGGTGCTCTGCATTTATGTTTCTTGATGCGAGAAAGGGCTAGCGAGATACCATCTTGTTATATCATGTTATGATTGTTTTGAGAAAATGTTGTCATCCGAGATTTATTATTATTGCTCGCTTGTTGATTATGCCATTGATATGAGTAAATATGAGACCTAAATGTTATTGTGAATATGGTTTGTTCATAATCTTTGCTGAAAACTTGAATGTTGGCTTTACATATTTGCAGTAACAAGATCAAACAGAGTTTGTAAAAGTTTTTCTTTATACTTTCAGTTTGACAACTGAATTGCTTGAGGACAAGCAAAGGTTTAAGCTTGGGGGAGTTGATACGTCTCCAACGTATCTACTTTTCCAAACACTTTTGCCCTTATTTTGGACTCTAACTTGCATGATTTGAATGGAACTAACCCAGACTGATGATGTTTTCAGTAGAACTGCCATTGTGTTATTTTTGTGCAGAAATAAAAGTTCTCGGAATGACCTGAAAATCTACAGAGACATGTTTTGGAATTATTAAAGAATACTGGCGAAAGAATCAACATTAGGGGGCCCACACCCTGTCGACGAGGGTGCAGTGCCCCCCTGGGGCACGCCCCCCTGCCTCATGGGCCCCCTGGGACTTCGCCGACCTCAACCTCAACTCCATATATTCATGTTCGAGGAGAAAAATATCAGAGAGAAGGGTTCATCATGTTTTACGATATGGAGCCGCCGCCAAGCCCTAATCTTCCTCGGGAGGGCTGATGAGGAGTCCGTTCGGGGCTCCGGAGAGGGGAATCCGTCGCCGTCGTCATCATCAACCATCCTCCATCACCAATTTCATGATGCTCACCGCCGTGCGTGAGTAATCTCATTGTAGGCTTGCTGGACGGTGATGGGTTGGATGAGATTTACCATGTAATCGAGTTAGTTTTGTTAGGGTTTTATCCCTAGTATCCATTATGTTCTAAGATTGATGTTACTATAACTTTGCTATGATTAATGCTTGTCACTAGGGCCCGAGTGCCATGATTTCAGATCTGAACCTATTATGTTTTCATGAATATATGTGAGTTCTTGATCCTATCTTGCAAGTCAATAGTCACCTACTATGTGTTACGATCCGCAACCCGAAGTGACAATAATCGGGACCACTCCTGGTGATGACCGTAGTTTGAGGAGTTCATGTATTCACTAAGTGTTAATGCTTTGGTCCGGTACTCTACTAAAAGGAGGCCTTAATATTCCTTAGTTTCCAATAGGACCCCGCTGCGACGGAAGGGTAAGACAAAAGATGTCATGCAAGTTCTTTCCCATAAGCACATATGACTATATTCGGAATACATGCCTACATTACATTGATGAACTAGAGATAGTTCTGTGTCACCCTATGTTATAATTGTTGCATGAGGAATCACATCCGACATAATTATCCATCATTGATCCATTGCCTACGAGCTTTTCACATATTGATCTTTGCTTAGTTACTTTTTCGTTGCCACTGTTACGATTGCTACAAAAACTGCTACTGTTACTTTTGCCACTGTTACTGTTACTTCCATACTACTTTGCTACTAAATACGTTGTTGCAGATATTAAGTCTTTCATGTGTGGTTGAATTGACAACTCAACTGCTAATACTTGAGAATATTCTTTGGCTCCCTTGTGTCCAATCAATAAATTTGGGTTGAATACTCTACCCTCGAAAACTGTTGTGATCCCCTATACTTGTGGGTTATCACTAATCCACGCTATCACCATATTTCTTGGCCTCCGTGCGACACCTAGCTCTAGTAATCCACCAGCCCGTATCGCTTCTCGCTCCTTGTCTCTCTCAAAGTGCGACGGGCTGGCGTTTTTGCCGTCTATTGAGGTCGGTTAACTCATCACATGTTAGCGACTCTTGGGTGGGATAATTTTTGGTGGTGGGTTTGGGGCAAATTGCTCCAATTTAACCCTCATGTTTGGATACTTTAGGGCTATTTGAGCACCAACTAGCTCAAACTAACTCTAACCCATGGATCCAAACAGGGCCAAAGTTAGTCTCGGAAAACGCATTAAGCCTATATACATGGACACACAGAGAACATGATACTAGCAAACGCTCACCAGTAGTAGTAGTTCATTGGTTGGTTTAAATTTTTTATTCAGTTGATGTGGTGCTTCCATCCAATATTATTCGTGTGTGGTTGTTTCTAAATAAAAAAGGAGGTACTCCTACTTATGTTACTCCCACTATGGCTAGCCTAAGGTTACTAGGTGACCTTGCGCTTGGCTCTGCGCCTCTTCCGGAAGTCGAACAATAATGATGGTACTACAGTAGTACTTCTGGCAATCTAACACCAAATGAACTGCTGCACATCCACCTCTTGTAAGCAGAAGTTTCTCCTCGTGCTGCGAGCCACCGCGCACGCGTTGGTGACGGAGAAGGCTTAGTAAGCAAGCTTCTCGCCATTCTGCGAGTTGACGGGACACATCAAAGTTATATAGTACGTACTCTCTCCAAAAAAGGGCTGACCATGTCATGGCTACCATCCCGTGCTCCGTCGTTGAGTACATGCACTATTCACGTGCCATCAAGGAGAAAAAATATTGCGTAGTAGGTGCCATCGAAGTGCACGACTCACTTATGCACTGCTTATCTGATTATCTCCATTTTCTTGCATGACACGTGCACCTTGATGCTAGATGTCTCGCGTGTTGGCAAAAGGATGAACAAAGCTCAAGTCAAAAAAAAAGAGTGGAAGAAAATAGATTCCCGACGACCGAGAAGGAGCAAGGAACCTCGCGGTGGAGTGTCTGCAAGGAACCTTGGGCGTTTTCCCCTATTTTTGCCTCCTGCCACCTATAAACAAATAAAAGTACATGAACTGTTCAGCAACCACTAGAGACGATACATCAGGATGCTAAGTTGAAGATATTTCATATTTTATATTGATAACCACGCAAGCAGCCACGCATGTGACGGATGCATGCAGCCACGCATGTACACGCGCCAATGCACTAACTCATGCACGTACTCGCACAACATGGAGCACACAACACACGAACACACATGCATGCACACACACTCGGCCGCAGAATGCACGTGAATAACACATTCATGCGCACACACTCGGCTGCATGGAGGCGTGCGCCATCTGCGGCGACGTCCGGTTCGTCGTGCTACGGCGAGGCTCGCCCACAACAGCGATTACGCATCTCTTGCAGCACCTCTTTGTCATCGTTGCTCAACGACTAGCTGGAGTGCCCACGACATGGTGCGTCCCCAGTTACCTCTACTCCTTCTGTGCACGTTATCTATTAAGGCGGTTGTATGCCTAATGATGATGTGGGTGAGATCTTCTAGGACTCAGATGATGACGATATGGACTAGACGGTCGATGGCAGGAGGCACATGATGCAGAGCAGGAGCTAGGGTTGTGGACCCATGGTGGCAAGGCGATGTGGTTCTCCGGGGCGCTAATCCGGCATGGTGATTGTTAGAAGGTATGGAGGGATTTGATGGAATAGTTGATTGTATTGCCTGAGCCTTGTGGGCATATATATAGGAGTACACGGTCATCTTGGAGTATACGACAAGTTAGAATATTTTCTAGTCTATCCTATATTTCTAATCTAACAATGATACTCAACAGTGATCAAGAGTGGTTCACGCGAGAGCAGCACTCCATGCTGGAGTGCATCGACGCCAAGCATGTCATGCAGGCGCACGTCGGTCGCAGCAGACAGCAAGCACAAGAAAAACATGAGCATGTCAAGGGTGATGAAGGGATTGGTCGGTGCTCCAATGTATGTATGTCCTTGTGTGTGTTCGTGCATTCCGTCGGTGATCTAAGGCCGAAGCCGTCGCCGCCTTGCCTTCATCTCCAATTGGTCGTCGAGCAACGATGACAAAGAGGTGCTGCAAGAGATGGCACAACAGGGTGCTGTTTTGGACAAGCTTGCCTGTAGCATGATGAACCGGACAGTGAAGGCCATGATGGTGGGTGCCTGCCTTCTCGTGCGATCAGCTGTTGCTGCAGCAGCGCACGGAGAGGTCTCCTCGCTTGTTGGCTACTGCTGCTGTGTGTGGTGGCCATGGTGGTGCTGCATGATGGGTCAAGCAGAGCAGAGCATGCGACCGGCTATGTGATGCGGCCGTCTGGCATGCATACGCAGCCCCCTTCCACCTAGTCGCAGATGGCACACGCGAAGGCAAGCACAGGTATCCATGTGTTGTGTGTGGACGTGGTGTGCGCCGTGTGTGCTGCATGGGCATTATTTAAAAAGAAAAGATATGTACATTAGCATTCAAGTGTATTGATTCAAATAGTTAGCCTACATCTTCATCAGCAAGCCGGAGATTCCGGATTCTTCGCATAGTCCTTGTTTTTTTACATGTTTATTTATTTCATCAGTTGACAAGTGGGTCCCATGAGACTGGCAGGACGTAGTAATGACAATGCAATATTAGGTTCCACGTATACAAATTTGACCAGTCAAGTGGACAAAACACGGAGCTCTACGGCGAGTCGGTGACCGTATAATTACTGTAACTCGTAATCAATGATTGTATTGAGCGTATTCTGAAGTCCAATGACCATATCGTGCTTCGACCTCAACTTCAGTGACCATCAGTGTATTTATCTCTACTCTTATAAAAAGTAGAGTTGGTGATGATGGTGTGCCTGCTATCCTGCAATATAGGTCGTGCGACCTATATCTAACGGATAGGAATGAAACTATGACAATTTACCCGCACTCCTCTCCACATTTGCAGATAAGGCCTTCCCTCGTTCATCCTTTTCTCCTAGAAGATCTTGATGTTCCATGCAATGCACGGGCATCTTGCTAGTCTCTAGGAAAATTATGAGGGGGTGTCTCCAACAGTGTTCCTCGGCTCGCACCTAGCATCCCGGTGGTCGAACTTGGAGTCATTCATCTGGTACACGTGGCATCTCAGATCTGGACACAAGGTGACGTACACCGTCAAGGTCCACGGTCAAGGGGGTTAGGGCGGACGCGACCTCTCACTACGTCCGCCAATTGAAGCGGCGCGCCGGCCCAGGGCGCCGCCCGCTGCACTCCCAGCTGTACCCGCCTCCTCGCCGCATTCAAAAACCTACATTTAAAGCCGCGTGGAATGCGAGAAACCAACTCCGGCCACACATGTCCGTTCAGGAGCAGGACGCCGGCCAAGCTCCTCCTTCCACCATTTTGTCCACTCCTTCGGCGGCATCCGACGAGCAGGAAGAGCGGTTCTCCGGCATAAAAGCCGTCTGGATGGCCTCCGAGCCCAGCAGTTACGAGCGAGGTAGCTCCCTTCTCCACCTGCCTCGCCTAGCCCGTCGGAGGCAGTTGCCGCACTAACCCAACGCGTGGTTCCGCAGCTGGCCACTCCAATACGGCTCGAGGAAGAGTGCCGACTTGCTCCACGCCATCTTTTCAGGGAGCACGGCGGCAGGGGCATCATTGCTGCCCTCGACACCGCCGCGTCGTACAACGCCTCCAGTGTCTGCGACTATGCCATCTGCCGTCGACGCGCGCTTAGTCGTGACATGTAGGCAGAGAAAGAAGCTGTCGTGGATGTCGACAAGGTGACGAGCAGCACGTCCTCGCCTGCCGCCATCATCGAGGAGAAGTAGAACACACGAGGCCGCCGACGATTGTATCCCATGAAGGCCACCGCCGAGGCGACGCCGGCGAATATAGTTGGTGTCTTGCATGATTCTTCTTCTGCCGGATGCTGGATGAGGACAAAGAGATCGGGCGGGGACCATTTAGTTTAGGTATTTTAATTCTACCAGGACGGCTGTAATGGGAGTATTATAAGTACTATCATGCATGCCAACTAGTAGGCAAATTTGATGAGGTGGCGTAGAATTAAATGAAGAAAGAGAGGGTCGAGTATCATATTATGATACCGTATGGAATTAAGACCTCTTCCAATGCAAATGTGCTTAGATGAGGTACTAAGTGCATTAAATGGCTTAGCAACTCGAGTCTCCAATGCATAGGTGCTTAGTTTGTTGTTGCTAAGCTTGCTTCATTTAATTAGCTATAGACTCAAAATTGTCTTTCCACCTAGGTACACGCGCTTAGCACCGTTTCTTCCTGGGGTCACCAAACTAGTCTCGCTCTTCTTAATTAACTTTCCACATCATATTTTATGCCTATGTGGCAGGCTTAGCACCTATACATGGTGGAGCACTGGGAGAGGCCTAAGGTTGGTCATAGTGGGGAGTAACTTATACTTGTGTCATGCATATGACACTAGTCTAAGTTACTACCTCCATAGTGCAAAGTAACGTAGTATTAGTGTCATAGATGGCTTGCAGACTCATTCTTTCTCGGGAAGCGCTATGTTACAGTAACATATTATGTTACTCTAATAATCTCTCTACTCGTTAACTACATGCCACATAAGCAAAATTTTCTTGGAGTGCGCTATGTTACTACATAAGTTACTCCCACTATGACTAGCCTAAGTTACTCCCACTGTGGTTAGTCTTAGGCCTTGTTCGGTTCAACCTCCTCCCAAGGGATTTGGAGAGGAATGGAGGGGAATTTGGCTTGTACATGATTTAATCCCCCATGATCCCTGTTAATCTATGTATATTGTGGGCATGTTATTTGACCCCTCAATTTGCCGCGCTACGACTAGTGTGAGTGTCTGCATGCAGTACACCATCCTCTAATTTGGTGGATGCCAAGCCGGCCCGAAAAGGAGCTATAACGTTTTTTTTAAGTTGATAAATGTTACCGATGAGGAGCCATAATTAAGCTGGAGGCGTCTCTTATTTTCTTTCGAATGGGCTGCCTCTAGTGTTAAGGCCCTCCAGTACGAAACACAGGCAGCCGACTGGGCCGATACAAAAGCCTATCCATCTTAAAGCCCATTTGTTTTTGTTTTTTGCGAGGAGAAGCCTATATTTCTTGAAGAGGGGGCGATCCAAGAAAAACCTCCTTCCTCCTCGCTTCCACTTATGTTGCAGCTCGCTGGACTCTCCCGCTTCCGTCGCCCCCAATCCCCCCGCTCCCCATCTTCCTCACTAGTACAGAAAACCCCCGCACACCTTCTTCCTCACTCGTACAGAAAACGTGTGCTCCTCTTCTTCCACTCCTACGGAAAACTCCAGCCCTCCTTCTTCCCCACTCGCACTGCCACTAGGCTCGTCTTTGGCTAGACTGCTCAAACCCGTGAGCTCGGCACGATGCTTGCAAGGAAAATGGAGTCGGGTGGCCCCAGCGCCAAGAAGATGAGGCTCCCGCCAGCGGCCACGCCGGTTGTAGATCCTGCACTGCAAGCTGGGAGAAGCGAGCCCACCCACCCAGATCTGAGGAACCGGTAGAATCTCCGGTGGACCGCATCAGCGATCTCCCGGACGTCATCCTTGAGGAGATCATCTCGCTTATCCCCACCAACGACTGCTGCCGCACACAAGTACTCTCAACTCGGTGGTGCCCTCCATGATTTACCGTGCCCCTCAATCTCGACTGTCGTCAGATATTTGTCCTTCTTGAATTTGATCTCCTCAGAGCCATCATCTCCTCTCACTAGCAGGGCCCCTTTCAACGACCTCTGTATCCCGACACGCTACCTGCTGTCCATACCCGGCACGGTGAATGCTTGGCTGACATACCCTGAATTCAAAAAACTCTAGCAGTTTGAGTTATACGATTACCATGAAACCGAACACCAGGAATTTGTGCCCACACCACTGTTGTCCATCTCGTGCTTTTCCTCCTCTCTGCACACCACCACCTTCGCCCAGTGCCCTCTACCAGACGATCTGGTACAAATGCTTCGACTCCAACTTCTAAAAAAACTTCCGCTTCTGTTGGTTTATCTGTCGGAGGCCTCACTGCACAACATCATCCACTCCAGTTGTCGTGCCCTGGAGCGCTTGCTGATTGTTTTGGGAGTAGAAATCCCTATCAGTTGTCTCCAAATAAAGTCGCCTCACCTTAAAAGCATTGGAATTGCTTTTGAAGGACAGAAGCTCATCATCAAAGATGCCCCTTCACTTCAAAGGTTGATCCTTGATTATTTTTATAAACCTTGGCAAATAACTATCGTCTCTGCACCCAAACTGGAGACCATGGGTGTAATTCATGATCCGTTTAACGATCACAAGAAGTTGGTGTTTGGCTCCTCACTTTTTCAGGTACCGTATATTATCATCTACACAGTTGTAATCATAATCTGCATTTTTCATTTGTGTGCATAAGTTTTATATCATCTTGGAGTACACTTTGGGTACTAATATTATGTTATATGCTCAATGAAGAGTTCGTCCATGGATAGCCTATCAATGTTGCTGGATTCTGTCAAGATCTTATATATCGGAATGTTTATTTATGATCTGAACATAATTATTGGCTTGCTGCGATGCTTTCGGTCTCTAGAGAACTTATATATAAAGGTGATGATTTCATGCACATTGAAAGACCGTATATATTGTACTAGAATTAGCCGTTCAACTGTTTCTCTTTCGACATACTCCTTTTTTCAGACCTTAACAATTTTCAAATCTTCATGTCTACTTAGGCACTGCAACCACATGGAGAAAAACGTATAACCAATCAGTGGCGTAATAAGCACCAGGATTGTCTCAGTTCTCATGACATTCGTTTGAGGACAATAACGATGGAAGGACATGCAACCAACCATGCAAACAAAAGCTTTGTCACATTCTTTCTGTTGAATGCGAGGTTACTATTGTCCATGAGGCTTAAGTTTTACAACAAGAGATTTCTCACGGACGGACATTTTGAACAGCAAAAAAGAAGTTTCAGGTGGACAAATGGGCTTCTAAACGTGCTCGGCTTCTATTTACAACAAATTGTAGTCATCCTGAAATAATTTTTTTACACAGGATGTTGATCTAATGGATCAGACCGATCCATTTGTTTGTGACTGCGAAAAAGAGTGGTTGGGTTAGATGTTACTAGCATGTTCAATCTAGTTTCTGTCTAAATTTGATGAAGATTTAATCCTTGGGCTTTTTGTACCGTTTGTAAGCTTGTGTTGCATATTGTTGCCCTCGTACTCCCCTCCACCTGCCACTACACTGCCGCATCTTCCACGGCTGCTGTTCATTCCCGTCCGACGCCTCGCCGTTGTTCTCCGCCTTGGTTTGTGATATGTCTCCAACGTTTCTATAATTTTCGATTGTTCCATGCTATATTATATTATGTTTTGGACATTAATGGGCTTTATTATACACTTTTATATTATTTTTGGGACTAACCTATTAACCGGAGGCCCAACCCAGAATTGATGTTTTTTTGCCTATTTCAGAGTTTCACAGAAAAAGAATATCAAACGGAGTCCAAACGGAATGAAACCTTCGGGAACGTGATTTTCGGAACGAACGTCATCCAGAGGACTTGGAACCTACGTGAAGACATGAACCAGGAGGGAACGAGGTAGTGGGGCGCGCCTACCCCCCTGGGTGCGCCCTCCACCCTCGTGGGCCCCACGTTGCTCCACCGACGTACTTCTTCCTCCTATATATACCTACGTACCCCCAAACTATCAGATACGGATCCAAAAACCTAATTCCACCACCGCAACCTTCTGTAACCGTGAGATCCCATCTTGGGGCCTTTTCCGGAGCTCCGCCGGAGGGGGCATCGATCACGGAGGGATTCTACATCAACACCATAGCCTCTCCGATGATGTGTGATTAGTTTACCTCAGACCTTCGGGCCCATAGTTACTAGCTAGATGGCTTCTTCTGTCTTTTCGGATCTCAATACAATGTTCTCCCCCTCTCTTGTGGAGATCTATTCGATGTAATCTTCTTTTGCGGTGTGTTTGTTGAGACCGATGAATTGTGGGTTTATGATCAAGTTTATCTATTAACAATATTTGAATCTTCTCTGAATTCTTTTATGTATGATTGGTTATCTTTGCAAGTTTCTTCGAATTATCAGTTTGGTTTGCCCTACTAGATTGATCTTTCTTGCAACGGGAGAAGTGCTTAGCTTTGGGTTCAATCTTGCGGTGTCCTTTGCGATGTGATAGGGGCAGCAAAGGCACGTATTGTATTGTTTCCATCGAGGATAACAAGATGGGGTTTATATCATATTGCATGAGTTTATCCCTCTACATCATGTCATCTTGCTTAAGCGTTACTCTGTTCTTATAGAACTTAATACTCTAGATGCATCTTTGGATAGCGGTCGATGTGTGGAGTAATAGTAGTAGATGCGGCGAGTCGGTCTACTTGTGTCGGACGTGATGCCTATATACATGATCATACCTAGATATTCTCATAACTATGCTCAATTCTGTCAATTGCTCAACAGTAATTTGTTCACCCACCGTAATACTTATGCTCTCGAGAGAAGCCTCTAGTGAAACCTATGGCCCCTGGGTCTATTTTCCATCATATTAATCTTCCAACAACAAGCTATTTCTGGCGCCATTTTTATTTTGCTTTCTTTACTTTGCATCTTTATCATAAAAATACCAAAAATATTATCTAATCATATCTATCAGATCTCACTCTCGTAAGTGACCGTGAAGGGATTGACAATCCCTTTATTGTGTTGGTTGCGAGGATTTATTTTCTTGTGTAGGTGCGAGGGACTTGTGCGTGGCCTCCTACTGGATTGATACCTTGGTTCTCAAAAACTGAGGGAAATACTTACGCTACTTTGCTGCATCACCCTTTCCTCTTCAAGAGAAAACCAACGTAGTGCTCAAGAGGTAGCAAGAAGGATTTTTGGCGCCGTTGCCGGGGAGTCTACGCAAAAGTCAACATACTGCTACCTCTTGAGCACTGCGTTGGATTTCCTTGAAGAGGAAAGGATGATGCAGCAAAGTAGCGTAAGTATTTCTCTCAGTTTTTGAGAACCAAGGTATCAATCCAAAGAGGAGGCTACGCCGAGTCCCTCGTGACTCACACAAAGCAAATAACTCCTCGCAACCAACGCGAATAGGGGTTGTCAATCCCTTCACGGTCACTTACGAGAGTGAGATCTGATAGATATGATAGATAATATTTTTGGTATTTTTGATATAAAGATGCAAAGTAAAATAAAAAGCAAAGTAAAAAAGCAAAGCAATAATAAAATGATGGGAGATTAATATGATGAGGATAGACCCGGGGGCCATAGATTTTACTAGTGGCTTCTCTCATGAGCATAAGTATTTTACTTGCAGAACGAATTATCGTTGAGCAATTGATGTAATTGAGCATAGTTATGAGAGTATCTAGGTATGATCATTGTATATAGGCATCACGTCCGAGACAAGTAGACCGACTCTCGCCTCATCTACTACTATTACTCCACTCATCGACCGCTATCCAAAGATGCATCTAGAGTATTAAGTTCAAGAAAACAGAGTAACGCTTTAAGCAAGATGACATGATGTAGAGGGCTAAATTCATGCAATATGATAAAAACCCCATCTTGTTATCCTCGATGGCAATAAAGACAATACGTGCCTTTGCTGCCCCTATCACACCGAAAGGACACTACAAGATTGAACCCAAAGCTAAGCACTTCTCCCATTGCAAGAAAAACCAATCTAGTAGGACAAACCAAACTGATAATTCGAAGAGACTTGCAAAGATAACCAATCATACATAAAAGAATTCAGAGAAGATTCAAATATTGTTCATCGATAATCTTGATCATTGTCGGTGTTCTGGGAACGGGGGTACCCAGACTTGCCTGCCTGCGGCCTGCGGCGTGGCTCAAGGGGTGGTCCAGCACGGCCCATCTTCATCAGCACAAGCTCAAGACCCCCGTGAGGGGCCAAGCCTCGCGGGGCGGACGATAGGAAGCCCCCTCAGGCACGGCCTCGTCAGGCTGGCTCGCGAGGAGGCGGAGATATCAAGGCGGGGTACCTCACGAGGTGCCCACGACGCAAGCCATGACGACCGAGGGCGCCAGGCGGGCGCCAGCCCGCCAAGAGTGTCCTCATTTCCTCTTTGGTGCAAAGGAGGCAAGCGCAGCGAGAGCATCAAGCAAAGGCAGCCGTTTGCAACAAGACCAAGACCAACACAACGGCAGGAAGGAGGTCATCATGGAGCCCAAGCCGGCGTCATCGCCGAGCCTTTGACAAAGCGAGGACCAACTTTAGTCAGGATAAGTGTACTAGATGTTCCCCTTCAAAATGGTCAATTGTTGGCGCCCTTCCCACTCAATATTTGGGAAGAGGCCCAGGGCCTCTGCCCATAAATAGGACTAGCCACCCACAGGGTAGGGCATCTGGCATCTTGGATCCGTAATCCGCAATGAGCTAGAGGTCAAGCAATCCAGAGAGAGAGAGAGCGGCCGAACTCCCCCTAGCAGTTAAATCGACCGCCAGAAACAGACCCTCGCGAGGTTGTTCTTCCTTGTATTGTTCATCATCAGCCCCTGAGGCAATCCACCACACCACGCACTGGAGTAGGGTATTACACCACAATGGTGGCCCGAACCAGTATAAACCTTGTGTCTCTTGTGTTGCTCCTTTTGTAGTTTAGATCCTTGCGAGGCGACGAGGTGCAGGTAGGTAGGGGTGAGATCTCCGCGTCCACCCCAGAGTTCGAACCTAGGGGGTCTGCCGGAACCCGAAATCTGACATTTGGCGCGCCAGGTAAGGGTGCGCCGGAATCCGCCTTCCGCCGCCCTGTTCGCCGCGCCCATCGCATCCATGTCGACGCTCGTCGGGCCGCGCCCGGCCGAGCCGCTCTCGCTTCTGCTGCGTCGCCCGACGGCCTGTCGATAGCCACCCCGCCGTTCCCCGTCGCTCGCCGTCAACGCCGCCACCGGCCCGGCGGGGAACGAGCAGCAAGCATCGTCCCAGTATCTGTCCGTGAGGCGAGACGGTCGTACCGCTACTCCTTCGCTCGCCCCAGCTGGTTCTTCATCTCGTGCGCTCCGCGCGCCCATGGAGGCTCGAGCCGCGCTCATCGCGGCAAACGAGCTCCTGCGCTACCGCCCCATCGACGACGTCTACGAAGAGTGACTCGACCGCGTCGCCGAGCTCGTCCGCCCTCAGGGGCTCCCGCCGCCCTTCTCATCAAGACTGCGCCCGCCTTTGCGCGGGCGATGAAGCTCGGGCGCCTCGGCCGCCTCCCCTCAAGAAGGCGCCTTGGCCCCAAGGCGTGTGGCCCCTGGCGGAACCCACTCCGTCCGGCACCGGGCCAAGCAGAAGAGCAGAGCTGCCAAGAGGTCCCTCGCCCCAAGAAGTTGCCCAGTCTTTGCTGCACCGGCCCGTCACGATCAAGGCCTCTGCTCCAAAGACGCCAAGACCCCGTGCTGCTCCCAGCGGCAGCGCATGGGGACCCGCAAGACCAGGCCCTTCATCACCAAAGGCCTCCCGTGGCCACTGCAGGCTGCCGCGCCTTCACCGCCGAGCTACGCAGCGTCGCGTGGCCCGGCAAGTTCAAGCCAGACCTGCCTCCTCGCTACGACGGCACGGCCGACCCTGCGGAGTTCCTCCAGCTTTACGAGCTGGGCATCGAAGCCGCCAACGGGGACGAGAAGGTCATGGCGAACTGGTTTCCCATGGCGCTCAAGGACGGTGCCCACACCTGGCTCCTGAACCTGGCTCCTGGCACGATCTCCTCCTGGGACGAGATGCGCACCCGCTTCATCGCCAACTTCCAAAGCAATCGCGACCGACCTCCTGCCGTGAGCGACATGCGCCGCATCAAGCAGCAGCCAGGAGAAACCCTGCAGAAGTACATCCAGCGCTTCAACAATGCATTCCTCAAGATTCCCAAGGTGACCGAGGAGGCCATCATCTCAGCCTTCTCCGACAGTGTGCGTGACGTCAAGATGAAGGAGGAGCTGGCGATGCATGAAGACCTGTGCACATCCCTGGAGCTGTTCAACTTGGCGACCAAGTGCCCCAGGCCTGAGGAAGGACGCCTTTCCCTCCTCGGCTGCCAGCTGCTGACCCAGAAGAGAAGAAGCCCAAGGTCAAGGACGTGAAGCGCAAGGGGGCTGCCGTGCTCGCGGTAGAACCAGATACCAAGCGAGGTAGAGATCAGCCAGAGTCTTCCAAGGGCAGCCGGTACTGTGTGTACCACGACCTTCACACCCACAACACCAATGAATGTCAAGAACTCCGAGCCGTGCGAGAAGGGCGAATCGGTCGACGCCCGACTGGCAGTTGATCGAGGCTACGGCCGAGGAGGAGGAAGAAACACGGGGACTGGGAAGACCGCGGCCCTCGCCAAGGGTGGCGCGACCGACCTCCACGAGGACCGGGCTGGGATCAGCCTCGCGAGGGAGGTTGGAGGGACCCACCTCGCGAGGGAGGCTGGAGGGATCAGCCTCGCGAGGATCGCCCGCAAGGCAACACAGGCCTCCCTCCTCTGCCACCGCAGCCAAGGAGAGATGAGGACCACCATCAGGACGAGGGGGCTGGGGGTTTCTAGGCGCCGCGCGCGATCGCTTGCATCCTGGGCGGAGCTCAAGCCCCAGCCTCTCAACGCATCTTCAAGCAGTTCGCCCGCGAAGTGAATGCAGTCCTCCCCAAGCTCGAAGCCACGCGCCCTCTCAGGTGGTCAGCGTGTGCCATCACGTTCAGCTCAGCGGATCAACTCAAGTGCGTGGCCACAGCCGGAGCCCTCCTGATGCTTTGCTCCCCAATCATCAGCAACGTGCAAGTTACCAGGACCCTCATTGATGGTGGAGCAGGGCTCAGTGTCCTTTCCGTCGAGACGTTCAACAATCTCCAAGTGTCGTACAATCAGATTCAGCCAACCAAGCCTTTCTCCGGAGTCACCGATGGCTCCACAGTTCCGATTGGGCAGGTCTGCCTCCCTGTCACCTTCGGGGCGCGCGACAACTACCGCGCCGAGCTCATCGAATTCGACGTCGCCCACATTCGCGTGCCATACAATGCCATCCTCGGGTACCCAGCTCTGGCCAAGTTCATGGCCGTGACTCATCACGGCTACAACGTCCTCAAGATGCCGGGAAGCGGCGGATTCATCACGGTGCCTTGTGAAGAGAGGGACGCAGTGTGGTCCCTGGAGCATGCTTTTCAAGCCGCGTCACTTGAAGACCCAGATTGCAGGAGCGGGAGGCTCACCGAGGCTGCTCCCAAGAAGAAGAAGACATCGCCTGGCCCGACCCCTTGGGAGGCAGGCCCCTCAGGGTCCGCGCCTGTTCAGGGGGCACCTCCTTCTGTCGCATAGGAAGGCGCGCCCGGCGCCCTCCTCGAGCAAGGCTCGGGGGCTCTCTCCTGGAGGGCCACCGACTTTGCTAAGATCACGAGGGAGGCGCTTGGGCACCACTTGGAGGCGTGTTTCAAAGCACGTTTCCCTCGGGAAGGAGCGAGGCAAGGAGGGCCAAACCCTCGGGACTTCGGCCACCAGATCATTCAGAGCTGCAGGAGTCAAGAGTCATGAGTGGCAGCCGCCGCTTACCCGCCGTAGCTCCCCATCCAGGCGAGGATGGTGGGCTGCGCGTCTGCATCGACATACCAGGGCTCAACCGAGCCGCCTCTCAGGAGCGCCTCTGGCCCTCGCGCGTGGGGCGTTGTGAAGGTCCACCCCATAGCTACGTTCGCATGCCTTACGGTTTGCTGAACGCGGCTGCCACACGCCAGCGCCTCGTAAGGAGCATCCTGGAGGCTCAAGAGGCCAGGTGTTCCGCAGTCCTGGCGGAGATGGAGATGGTCCGCGAGGACCCACCAGCGCCTCTGGAGCCTCCCGAGGCTCCTGGGTCTGGGGGCTCGTGAAGATCAGCTTCCGCAGCCCACGGCGTCCGCTACTTCAGCATCCCTTCGCCTTCAACATTATCAGGTGACATCCTTCGAGTTTCATTTTCAGCTGGGAGCGCCCCCCAGGGCTGCATCATTCCCAGGCCGCGTGGGTCCATCCCTGTGGCATGTATCCCGTTCGCTTCGTGTTTCCAGCTTACTTTATTGGGGGCGCCCCTCGCGCTGCACCATCCCCAAGCCACTCGGGCCAGACCTAGCAGCATGTACGCCTCTTGCATTTATTCGGGTTTGTGTGTTTGACCCATCATGATTGTTATTTGGTGCCCGCTCACGGCACCCCTTCTTCCTTCATGTCGGCCGCTTGCACTTTAAAGGCGGGGTACCTGAGCATCGCGACTCATGGGCTCCTATTGGCTCTCCAGCCCTCACCCTCTGGCCTTGTCCACGGCATCGCGACCTGGCATACTAGCGACGGCTGAGACCCGCTCGAGGGCCGGGACCCGAGGACGTAGAGAGTCGACATCTAACCAAATTTGCAGGAACACATCACAAGTTAAGGCCCAGTGCCAGGCGCAACCCGCCTTGAGGTAGGGCCCCGTAAGTCCCTCGCTGGCTCACGGGTGCCCAGATACACCTCGTCAGGCCCTACCGTGCCAGCCACGTGTCAGGGCGGGGCTGTACACGCCCCGGGGGCTCCTCCCGGAGGGGAGCCCGCTCCACGCACTGATGGAAGCACCATGCTCCTGGTGACGACATCTGCCGAGGAGCGGCTATGCCAGTACACATACGGAAGCGCTATGCCCCGCGCTGGTGATAAACAACTGAGGGTGGCCCCCATCCGCATCAACCTCAGGGAACCCAGAGCTCAATGTCTGGTCTCATCGCAACGCCTCCCCTCGGGAGTGCCGCGCGAGGGGGCTGGGCACGGGGGCTATGCCTGGGTCACGCCCAGACGCACGCCACCCAGCCAGGCCCTCGGGCCTGGTTCGTCGCACGTCCCTCCCCGAGCGGAGCCAAGGTACGAAGGCCGTTTGAGCGTCAAGGGGGACTCCTGAGCATCGCGACTCAGGAGCCTAACTGGTCACGTAGCCCCTCACCCCTTAGTTCCGAAAGGCTAACGGCGGTTGAGGTATGCGCGAGGCCAGGCTCTGCAGACATAGAATGGTAAATTCACCCATACATATCACCTCCCTACTTGTTGTTCGTGCGCTAAGGGGGACTCCTGAGCATCACGACTCAGGGGCCTAACTTGTCACGTAGCCCCTCACCCCTTGGTCCCGTCCTGGTTTCCGGTCGGGGCTAACGGCGGCTGAGGTATGCGCGGGGCCGGGCTCTGCCGGCATAGAACATAAGCAAGTAGGAAGGAAAATCGCAAGTCTTAAGGAATTCAAAAGCAAATATTACAGTCCATAACTGTTTTCACAATGCCAAATGCAAGTTTAAACGCCTCCACGAGGCATGATGCATGTTGCAGGAGCAGAAAGCAGGACATGAGCCACAAAGGAGTCACTTGTTGGCAGCACCATCGCTGGCGGCGGAGCTGCCCTGGGCGGATTCGCCTCGTGAAGCCTCAAGATCGGCAACGCCTCGCTTCGGCTTGGTGCTGAAGGCCCGGAACTTCACCAGCAGAGCCTCCGCTCGACCCTTCACGGCCTCAGCAGTGGCAAGCTCGCCGCTCACGGGCTCCAGAGGGTCGCCGAGGTCGACGCCGGGTCGCCAAGGTAGACATGGGTAAGGGCAGCCGTCGGCTGCGGAAAAGATAGGACACGCGCCTCGGCCTCGGCCGTGGGGCCAAGGCCAAGGTGACATCTTCAAGGGCGGACCAGGAAGGAAGCAGCTTGGCAGGCCGTCCTCGGCGCCCGGCCAGCTGGCTTTCGAGTCACCGTCAGAAGCGACCTCAGCAAGGTGCGAGCCTTCGCCTCATCTCCGTGATGGCCACGCGGTCCTCGGCGAGGACCCGCGCCTTGCCGTCCAGCTCAACCCTCTTCGCCTCCAACTCCTGCTCCAGCGCACCCAAGCGGTCACGGCGCCAGTTAAGCTTGGCATCCCGGTCCTTGGCGGGCGCCTCACGAGCTTTCATGTCTTCATCCTTCTCTTGGCGAACGCGGGCTCCTTGGCAAGCTAGTCGCGCAGGCCCTACAGCTCGCTCTCCAGCGCCTTACAGCGACCTCGGACATCGGCTACCTCCCCCAAGGCGGCGTCACGAGCGGCCTTTGCCCCGAGGACGGCCTGTTTCTCCACAGTAGAAGCGAGTACTGACGAAGCGGGGCCACCCGGTGCTCCAGGAACTCCCTCAGGAGCGATGCCCCGGTCTGCGTCGCCGTCGCCATGTTACCCGGCCACAGGTCCGCGTTCATCTTCTCCAAAGATCAAGGCAGCGGGGGTCCACGAGTTCCAGCGAGACCAATCGTAGATGGGCGTGGGCTGCTCCGTGGGCAGAATCAGTCGAGGATGGATGCGCCCAGCATCTACCATGACCCACTTGCTCCTAAAGCCTTCAATCCTCTTCCCGGGCTTCGAGATGGCGTTGGAGCTGCCGTACGCGACAAAGCTCGCGCACGCGGAGATGGACCCGCGAGAAACCCGGAGGTAGAAGTAGTGGCGCAGCAGGGCCACTGAGGGCTGCACCCCGACATGAGCCTCACAGTAGTAGGCGAAGATCGCCAGGAGAAGAACGGAGTTGGGGTGGAGGTGCAGAGCTTGTAGTTTGTAATGGCGGAGGATAGAAAAGAAGAACTCAGAAAAGGGAGGCACTAGACCGGCGGCAATGGCGCTCACGAAGAGCGATAGAAGGTGCTTCCTTGGTCCTCAGGAAGGGCGGAGCCAGCCTTGAGCACCGCTGCCCCGTTGTTGCCTTGCGCCACCATCATCCGGCGCGCTCGGGCAAGGCTCTTCTCCGACACGATCAGGGAGTCCAAGGCGGGTGAGTACCAAGCTCCGGCCGGGGTCTGGCGAGGCGCCATATCTCGCTAGGGCACGCGGTCGAAGTAGATCTGGAGATTTCGGAAGCAGGAAGGATAGGAGCAAGAAAGGGGATCTGGGCAATGACTGGAGAAGGAAAAGGAGGAAAAACCTAGACGGGTGCCGCTCTTTTGATGATTCGCGCAGTTGCCAAGGCGTCATGGGGAAGCAGAGACGCCCACGTCCAATCAACCGCCACGCGGCGCCCAAGGCCGCAGGCTGTTAGGGCCCGCGGCGCTTCGCACTTGCCCTTCGCTTTCCTCGGCCAAGTCCAGCGCGCTTTGGACCCGGGGTTACTTATCGGCGTTCGGGAACGGGGTACCAGACTTGCTCGCCCGCGCCCGCGGCGTGGCTCAAGGGGTGGCTCAGACGGCCGATCTTCATCAAGACAAGCTCAAGACCCTCGCGAGGGGCCAAGCCTCGTGGGGCGGATTTACGTGAAGCCCCCGAGCACGGCCTCGTCGGCCGGGCTCGCGAGGAGGCGGAGAGATCAAGGCGGGTACCTCACGAGGTGCCCATGACGCAAGCCATGACGACCAAGGGCGCCAGGTGAGCGCCAGCCAAGTTGTCCTCATTTCCTCTTTGGTGCAAAGGGGGCAAGCGCAGGCGAGAGCATCAAGCAAAGGTAGCCGTTTTGGTGCAACAAGACCAAGACCAACACAACGGCAGGAAGGAGGTCATCGTGGAGCCCAAGCCGGCGTCATCGTCAGAGCCTTTGACAGGCGAGGACCAACTTTAGTTAGGATAAGTGTACTAGATGTTCCCCTTCAAAATGGCCAATTGTTGGCGCCCTTCCCGCTCAATATTTGGGAAGAGGCCCAGGGCCTCTGCCTATAAATAGGACTAGCCACCCACAGGGTAGGGCATCTGGGATCTTGGATCTAGAATCCAGAACAGAGCTAGAGGTCAAGCAATCTAGAGAGAGAGAGAGAGCGACCGAACTCCCCCTAGCAGTTCTTCGCACCGGCCAGGAATAGACCCTCGCGAGGCTGTTCTTCCTTGTATTGTTCATCATCAGCCCCTGAGGCAATCCACCACACCACACACTGGAGTAGGGTATTACACCACAATGGTGGCCCGAACCAGTATAAACCCTGTGTCTCTTGTGTTGCTCTTTTTGTAGTTTAGATCCTTGCGAGGCGACGAGGTGCAGGTAGGTAGGGAGTGAGATCTCCGCGTGCACCCCAGAGTTCGAACCTAGGGGGTCTGCCGGAACCCGAAATCCGACAATCATAAACCCACAATTCATCGGTCTCAACAAACACACCGCAAAAAGAAGGTTACATCGAATAGATCTCCACGAGAGAGGGGGAGAACATTGTATTGAGATCCAAAAAAGAGAGAAGAAGCCATCTAGCTACTAACTATTGACCCGAAGGTCTGAGGTAAACTACTCACACTTCATCGGAGGGGCTATGGTGATGATGTAGAAGCCCTCCATGGTGGATTCCTTCCCATGGAGCTCCTAACAGGCCCCAAGATGGGATCTCATGGATACAGAAAGTTGCGGCGGTGGAATTAGGTTTTTGGCTCCGTATCTGATCGTTTGGGGATACGTAGGTATATATAGGAGGAAGGAGTATGTCGGTGGAGCTTCAGGGGGGCCACGAGGCAGGGGGCGCGCCCTAGGGGGGTGGGCGTGCCCCCCACGCTTGTGGCCGCCTCCCTTCTTTCTTGACGTGGGGTCCAAGTCTCCTGGATCATATTCGGTGAGAAAATCACGTTCCCGAAGGTTTCATTTTGTTTGGACTCCGTTTGATATTCCGTTTCTTCGAAACACTGAAATAGGAAAAAAAACAACAATTTTGGATGGGCCTCCGGTTAATAGGCTAGTCCCAAAAGTAATATAAAAGTGGAAAATAAAGCCCAATATAGTCCAAAACAATAGATAATATAGCATGGAGAAATCAAAAATTATAGATACGTTGGAGACGTATCAGGCATCCCCAAGCTTAATTCCTGCTGGTACTCGAGTAGGTAAATGATAAAGAAAAGAATTTTTGATGCGGAGTGCTACTTGGCATAATTTCAATGTAATTCTTCTTAATTGTGGTATGAATATTCAGATCCGAAAGATTCAAGACAAAAGTTTATATTGACATAAAAATAATAATACTTCAAGCATACTAACAAAGCAATTATGTCTTCTCAAAATAACATGGCCAAAGAAAGTTATCCCTACAAAATCATACAGTTGCTATGCTCTATCTTCACCACACAAAGTATTTAAATCATGCACAACCCCGATGACAAGCCAAGCAATTGTTTCATACTTTTGACATTTTCAAAACTTTTTCAATCTTCACGCAATACATGAGCATGAGCCATGGATATAACACTATATGTGGAATAGAATGGTGGTTGTGGAGAGGACAAAAAGAGGGAAAGATAGTCTCACATCACCTAGGTGTATCAATGGGCTATGGAGATGCCCATCAATAGATATCAATGTGAGTGAGTAGGGATTGACATGCAACGGATGCACTAGAGCTATAAGTATATGAAAGCTCAACAAAAGAAACTAAGTGGGTGTGCATCCAACTCGCTTGCTCACGAAGACCTAGGGCATTTTGAGGAAGCCCATCATTGGAATATACAAGCCAAGTTCTATAATGAAAAATTCCCACTAGTATATGAAAGTGACAAAATGAGAGACTCTCTATCATGAAGATCATGGTGCTACTTTGAAGCACAAGTGTGGTAAAAGGATAGTAACATTGTCCCTTCTGTCTTTTTCTCTCATTTTTTATTTGGGCCTTTTCGCTTTTTTTATGGCCTCTTTTTTACTTGTGGGGGGATCATAGTCTCCATCATCCTTTCCTCACTTGGGATAATGCTCTAAAAAAATTGATGATCATAACACTTTTATTATTCTTACAACTCAACAATTACAACTCAATACTTAGAACAAAATATGACTCTATATGAATGCCTCCGGCGGTGTACCGGGATATGCAATGAATCAAGAGTGACATGTATGAAAGAATTATGAACGGTGGCTTTACCACAAATACGATGTCAACTACATGATCATGCTAGCAAAATGACAATGATGGAGCGCGTCATAATAAACGGAACGGTTGAAATTTGCATGGCAATATATCTCGGGATGGCTATGGAGATGCCATGATAGATAGGTATGGTGGCTGTTTTGAGGTAGGTATATGGTGGGTGTATGATCTGCGGCGAAAAGTCTTGGCGGTATTAGAGAGGCTAGCAATGGTGGAAGGAAGGAAAAGTGCGTATAATCCATGGACTCAACATTAGTCATGAAGAACTCATATACTTATTGCAAAAATCTAGAAGTTGTCAAAGCAAAGTATTACACGCATGCTCCTAGGGGGGTAGATTGGTAGGAAAATACCATCGCTCGTCCCCGACCGCCACTCATAAGGAAGACAATCAATAAATAAATCATGCTCCGACTTCATCACATAACGGTTCACCATACGTGCATGCTACGGAACCACAATCTTTAACACAAGTATTTCTCAAATTCACAACTACTCAACTAGCATGACTCTAATATCACCATCTTCATATCTCAAAACAATTATCAAGCATCAAACTTTTCTTAGTATTCAACACACTCAAAAGAAAGTTTTACAAATCTTGAATACCAAGCATATTATTATTTTAAGCAAATTACCATGCTATTTAAGTCTCTCAAAATAATTTAAGTGAAGCATGAGAGATCAATAGTTTCTATAAAACAAATCCACCACCGTGCTCTAAAAGATATAAGTGAAGCACTAGAGCAAAACTATAAAGCTCAAAAGATATAAGTGAAGCACATAGAGTATTATAACAAATTCCAATTCATGGATGGCTCTCTAAAAAGGTGTGTACAGAAAGTATGATTGTGGTAAACTAAAAAGCAAAGACTCAAATCATACAAGACGCTCCAAGCAAAACACATATCATGTGGTGAATAAAAATATAGCTCCAAGTAAAGTTACCGATGGAAGTAGACGAAAGAGGGGATGCCTTCCGGGGCAGCACCAAGCTTTGACTTTTTGGTGTCCTTAGATTATTTTGGGGGTGCCATGGGAATCCCCAATCTTAGGCTCTTGCCACTCCTTGTTCCATAATCCATCAAAAAAAATCACCATAAACTTGAAAACTTCACAACACAAAACTCAACAGAAATCTCGTGAGCTCCGTTAGCGAAAGAAAACAAAAGACCACTTCAAGGTACTGTAATGAACTCATTCTTTATTTATATTGGTGTTAAACCTACTGTATTCCAACTTTTCTATGGTTTATAAACTATTTTACTAGCCATAGATTCATCAAAATAAGCAAACAACACACGAAAAACAGAATCTGTCAAAAACAGAACAGTGTGTAGTAATCTGTAACTAACGCAAACTTCTGGTACTCCAAAACATCAGACAAAATAGGACTACCTAGGAAATTTGTTTATTGATAAGCAGCAATTGAAATCACTATTTTATCACGTTCTGGTGATTTTTAACAATTGTTTTCGTGAACCGAAAGTTTCTGGAAATTACAGCAAGATCAAATAACTATCATCCAAGAAGATCCTATAGGTTTAACTTGGCACAAACACTAATTAAAACAAAACCACATCTAAACATAAGGTATATGGATTATTTATTCCTAAAAATAAGTAAAAAAAAAATTGGGTTGCCTCCCAACAAGCGCTATCTTTTAACACCCTTAGCTAGGCATAATAGCAAGAATAGATCTAGATATTGCCATCTTTAGTAGGCAATCCATAAGTGGCTCTCATTGTAGATTAATATGGTAATTTTATTTTCTTCCTAGGGAAGTGTTCCATGCCTTTATTTAATGGAAATTGGAATCTAATATTCCCTTCCTTCATATCAACAATTGCACCAATCGTTCTAAGGAAAGGTCCACCAAGAATAATAGGACAAGAAGGATTGCAATCTATATCAAGAACGATAAAATCTACGGGTACATAATTCCTATTTGCAACAATAAGAACATCATTAATTCTTCCCATAGGTTTCTTAATAGTGGAATCCGCAAGATGCAAGTTTAGAGCGCAATCATAAAAATCACGGAAATCTAGCAAATCGCACAAAGTTTTGGGAATAGTGGAGACACTAGCACCCAAATCACATAGAGCATAAAACTCATGATCCTTAATCTTAATTTTAATAGTTGGTTCCCACTCATAAAGCTTTCTAGGGATAGAAACTTCCAACTCAAGTTTTTCTTCATAAGATTGCATCAAGGCATCAACGATATGTTTGGTAAAGGCTTTATTTTGACTATAAGCATGATGAGAATTTAGCACGGATTGCAACAAGGAAATACATTCAATTAAAGAGCAACTTTCATAATTAAATTCCTTGAAATCCAAAATAGTGGGTTTAGCAACATCTAGGATTTTAATCTTTTCAATCCCACTTTTATCAATTTCATCATCAAGACCTAAAAACTCCGAATTTTTGGAACGCATTCTAGGTAAAGGTGGATCATATTCAGTCTAATCAAGATTCATATTGAAAAACAAATATTTAATAGGAGACACACCAATAACTATTAGATCTTCATCTTGCTTTTCATAGGAATCGGAAGAACACACTTTAATAAAGGCATCTTTCGTAGCACGCATCCTAGCGGTTCTTTCCTTGCACTCATCAATGGAAATTCTCATGGCTTCGAGAGACTCATTGATATCATGCTTAGGAGGAATATATCTAAGCTTTAAAGAATCAACATCAAGAGAAATTCTATCAACGTTCCTAGCCAATTCATCAACTTTAAGCAATTTCTCTTCAAGCAAAGCATTGAAATTCTTTTGCGAATTCATAAACTCTTTAACACTAATCTAAAATTAAGAGGGCATCTTATTAAAATTTCCATAAGAATTGTTGTAGGAATCTCCATAATTATTAGAAGGATTACTAGGATAAGGCCTAGGATTAAAGTTCCCTCTATACGTGTTGTTACCAAAATTATTCCTACCAACAAAATTCACATCCATAGATTCATTATTATTCTCAATCAAAGTAGACAAAGGCATATCATTAGGATCAGAAGAAACACTCTTAGTAGCAAATAATTTCATAAGTTCATCCATCTTTCCACTCAAAACATTAATTCCTTCTATCGCATGCACTTTTTATTAGTAGATCTTTCAAAGGTGCCATTGAGAATAATTAACCATAATATTATCTAGGAGTTTAGTAGCATATCCTAAAGTGATTTCCATAAAAGTGCCTCCATGCCGAATCTAAAAGATTTCTAGAAGCAAAATTCAATCCGGCATAATTTTTTTGTATAATCATCCACAAATTCAAACCATGAGTAGGGCAATTACGTATCATTAATTTCATTCTCTCCAAAGCTTGTGCAACATGTTCATGATCAAGTTTCTTAAAATTCATAATATCGTTTCTAAGAGAGATGATCTTAGCGGGAGGAAAATACTTAGAGATAAAAGCATCTTTGCACTTGTTCCAAGAATCAATACTATTTTTAGGCAAAGACGAAAACCAAGCTTTAGCACGATCTCTAAGCGAAAAGGAAATAGCTTCAATTTAACAATATCATTATCAACATCTTTCTTCTTTTGCATATCACATAAATCAACGAAGCTATTTAGATGAGTTGCGGCATCTTCACTAGGAAGGCCAGCGAATTGATCTTTCATAACAAGATTCAACAAAGCAGTATTGATTTCACAAGATTCAATATTGGTAAGAGGAGCAATCGGAGTGCTAAGGAAATCATTATTGTTGGTATTGGTAAAGTCACACAATTTGGTATTATCTCGAGCCATCTTGGCAAGCAAGCAATCCAACACACGAGCAAACAAAAACAAGCGAGAAAAAGGCAAACGGAAAAAGAGAGGGCGAATAAAACGGCAAGGGTGAAGTGGGGGAGAGGAAAACGAGAGGCAAATGGCAAATAATGTAATGCAAGAGATAAGGGATTGTGATGGGTACTTGGTATGTTTGACTTTTGCGTAGACTCCCCGGCAATGGCGCCAGAAATTCTTCTTGCTACCTCTTGAGCAGTGCGTTGGATTTCCTTGAAGAGGAAAGGATGATGCAGCAAAGTAGCGTAAGTATTTCCCTCACTTTTGGAGAACCAAGGTATCAATCTAGTAGGAGGCTATGCGCGAGTCCCTCGTACCTACATAAAGCAAATAACTCCTCGCAACCAACGCGAATAGGGGTTGTCAATCCCTTCACGGTCCCTTACGAGAGTGAGATCTGATAGATATGATAGATAATATTTTTGGTATTTTTTGTATAAAGATGCAAAGTAAAATAAAAAGCAAAGCAATAATAAAGTGATGGGAGATTAATATGATGAGAATAGACCCGGGGCCATAGATTTCACTAGTGGATTCTCTCATGAGCATAAGTATTTTACGGTGGGTGAACGAATTACTGTTGAGCAATTGACAGAATTGAGCATAGTTATGAGAGTATCTAGCTATGATCATGTATATAGGCATCATGTCCGAGACAAGTAGACCGACTCCTGCCTACATCTACTACTATTACTCCACTCATCGACCGCTATCCAGCATGCATCTAGAGTATGAAGTTCAAGAAAACAGAGTAACGCCTTAAGCAAGATGACATGATAAATTCATGCAATATGATAAAACCCCATCTTGTTATCCTCAATGGCAACAATACAATACATGCCTTGCTGCCCCTACTATCACTGGGAAAGGACACCGCAAGATTGAACCCAAAGCTAAGCACTTCTCCCATTGCAAGAAAAACCAATCTAGTAGGCCAAACCAAACTGATATTTCGATGAGACTTGCAAAGATAACCAATCATACATAAAAGAATTCAGAGAAGATTCAAATATTGTTCATAGATAATCTTGATCATAAACCCACAATTCATCGGTCTCAACAAACACAGCACAAAAAAAAGGTTCATCGAATAGATCACCAAGAGAGAGGGGCAGAACATTGTATTGAGATCCAAAAAGAGAGAAGAAGCCATCTAGCTACTAACTATGGACCCGAAGGTCTGAGGTAAACTACTCACACTTCATCGGAGGGGCTATGGTGATGATGTAGAAGCCCTCCATGGTGGATTCTCTTCCCATGAGCTCGAATAGGCCCCAAGATGGGATCTCGTGGATACGTAAAGTTGCGGCGGTGGAATTAGGTTTTTGGCTCAGATTCCATTGTTTGGGGGTACGTAGGTATATATAGGAGGAAGGAGTACGTCGGTGGAGCTCCGGGGGGCCCACGAGGTAGGGGGCGCGCCCTAGGGGGGTGGGCGCGCCCCTCACCCTCGTGGCCGCCTCCCTTCTTTCTTGACGTGGGGTCCAAGTCTCCTGGATCATATTCGTGAGAAAATCACGTTCCCGAAGGTTTCATTCCGTTTGGACTCCGTTTGATATTCCGTTTCTTCGAAACACCGAAATAGGCAAAAACAGCAATTCTGGGTTGGGCCTCCTATTAATAGGTTAGTCCCAAAAGTAATATAAAAGTGGAAAATAAAGCCCAATATAGTCCAAAACAGTAGATAATATAGCATGGAGCAATCAAAAATTATAGATACGTTGGAGACGTATCACATACCAAGTTCCCATCACAAACCCTTTTCTCCCGCATTACATTGTTTGTCATTTGTCTCTCGTTTTCCTCTCTCCCAGTTCACCCTTGCCGTTTTATTCGCCCTCTCTTTTTGCCCATTGCACTTTCTACCGTTATGTCTGAAATTGGGGAAATTATTGTCGATATGGACAATAATAATATCATGGAAAATTCTGATGCCCCTGCTGAGGAACCCCCTATCTTACATACAAAAAAAATTCCAAATTGGTAGTGGTAACATTATTGGAAAAGGAGTTATCCAAGATTTCTTTACTTGTGCCGGTGCTTTGCCTTCTATGGGTAGTTCTATTCTTCATAGAACTAGTAGTCTTGCGGACGCTATCGCCATGCTTGTAGTTGAACTTGAAAGACAATTTATGCACATGCATCCTTGCATACAAAGGATTTTCCTGGAATTTTCTAATATTGAGCATTCTTCTATTAAGCGTGCCGCTACTATCTTTTTGGTTCATGAGTTCAGATTTATAATAAAAGAGGCTAAAGAAATCTTTGCGCATTATAGAGTGGATGCTGGCCGTCCTCCTATAGAAACTATTTTATTTGATCAAGAGGAAATAATGCGTTTTCAATCTCTAGACTATGTTGCTTTTAATAAAAACCTTAGAAAAAAGGTTCCTACCAATATTCTAGTTGATAGAATTTATGAACTTAATAATGATTTTTCTATTCAAAATAATGAGCTAGGATATTCTCTCGAATATAGGCTCACAAAGTTCTGTCAAAAGAATGCTTATAAT
This sequence comes from Aegilops bicornis, assembly GCA_021605145.1. Lineage (NCBI taxonomy): Eukaryota > Viridiplantae > Streptophyta > Magnoliopsida > Poales > Poaceae > Aegilops > Aegilops bicornis. Next base: position 298,322,754 of record CM038670.1, on the reverse strand, counting down.
GATGAATTGGTTGTGCAATACGAAGGGCCAAAGGAGGAACCTATACCTCCTGAAGTTGATCTTGGGGACTTTTTTCCCATTAAATTTAGCCCTTTTGATTAATTTTGCTTGCCTCAAAGAAAACTCACTACTGAACGTAGAGAATATGAAATGAGTTTTACTGATCTATCCTAATATTATTGCAATACCTAGATCTATCCTTGCTTTTATGCCTAGCTAGGGGCGTTAAACGATAGCGCTTGTTGGGAGGCAACCCAATTTTATTTTTAGTTTTTTTTTCTTTTTAGTTATGTTTAGGAATAAATATTTGATCTAGCCTCTGGTTAGATGTGTTTTTAAGGTTTAATTAGTGTTTGTGCCAAGTTTAACCTATAGGATCTTCTTGGATGATAGTTATTTGATCTTGCTGAAAATTGCAGAAACTTTCTGTTCACGAAAATAATTTTTAAAAATATCCAGTACGTGATAAAATATTGATTAAAATTTCTTCTGATCAATAAACAAATTTTCTAGGTCGTCCTATTTTTCCTGAATTTTTGGAGTTCCAGAAGTTTGTGTTAGTTACAGATTACTACAGACTGTTCTGTTTTTGACAGATTCTGTTTTTTGTGTGTTGTTTGCTTATTTTGATGAATCTATGGCTAGTAAAATAGTTTATAAACCATAGAGAAGTTGGAACACAGTAGGTTTAACACCAATATAAATAAAGAATGAGTTCATTACAGTACCTTGAAATGGTGTTTTGTTTTATTTCGCTAACGGAGCTAACGAGATTTTCTGTTAAGTTTTGTGTTGTGAAGTTTTCAAGTTTTGGGTGAAAGATTTGATGGATTATGGAACAAGGAGTGGCAAGAGCCTAAGCTTGTGGATGCCCATGGCACCCCAAGATAATCTAAGGATACCAAAAGTTAAAGCTTGGGGATGCCCCGAAGGCATCCCCTCTTTCGTCTACTTCCATCGGTAACTTTACTTGGAGCTATATTTTTATTCAACACATGATATGTGTTTTGCTTGGAGCGTCTTGTATTATTTGAGTCTTTGATTTTTAGTTTACCACAATCATCTTTGCTATACACACCTTTTGAGAGAGACACACTTGATTCGGAAATTATTAGAATACTCTATGTGCTTCACTTATATGTTTTTGAGTTCTGTAGTTTTTGCTCTAGTGCTTCACTTATATCTTTTAGAGCACGGTGGTGATTTTGTCTTATAGAAACTATTGTTCTCTCATGCTTCACTTAGATTATTTTGAGAGTCCTACAAAACATCATGGTAGTTTGCTTTGACAATGATAGGCATTCAAGATTAGCAAAAAAAATCTTATGAGTGTGTTGAATATTATGAGAAGTTTGATAATAGATAATTGTTTTGAGATATGAAGATGGTGATATTAGAGTCATGCTAGTTGAGTAGTTTTTAATTTGAGAAATACTTGTGTTAAAGTTTGTGATTCCCGTAGCATGCACGTATGGTGAACTGTTATGTGATGAAGTCAGAGCATGATTTATTTATTGATTGTCTTCCTTATGAGTGGCGTGGGACGACGATGGTCTTTTTCCTACCAATCTATCCCCTAGGAGCATGCGCGTAATACTTTGCTTTGATAACTTGTAGATTTTTGCAATAAGTATATGAGTTCTTTATGACTAATGTTGAGTCCATGGATTATACACACTTTTCCTCCTTCCACCATTGCTAGCCTCTCTAATATCAAGACGCTTCGCCAAAGATCATACACCCACCATATACCTTCCTCAAAACAGCCACCATACCTACCTATCATGGCATTTTCATAGCCATTCCGAGATATATTGCCATGCAACTTACCACCGTTTCGTTTATTATGACATGCTCCATCATTGTCATATTGCTTCGCATGATCATGTAGTTGACATCGTATTTGTGGCAAAGCCACCATTCATAACTCTTTCATACATGTCACTCTTGATTCATTGCATATCCCGCACACCACGGAGGCATTCACATAGAGTCATATTTTGTTCTAAGTATTGAGTTGTAAGTAAATAAAAGTGTGATGATCATCATTTTTTAGAGCATTGTCCCAAGTGAGGAAAGGATGATGGAGACTATGATTCCCCCACAAGTCAGGATGAGACTCCGGACGAAAAAAAAGAGGCCAAAAAAAGAGAAGAAAAGGCCCACTAAAAAATGAGAGAAAAAGAGAGAAGGAACAATGTTACTATCCTTTTACCACATTTGTGCTTCAAACTAGCACCATGATCTTCATGGTAGAGAGTTTCCTATGATATCACTTTCATATACTAGTGGGAAATTTTTTCATTATAGAACTTGGCTTGTATATTCCAATGGCGGGCTTCCTCAAAATGTCCTAGGTCTTCGTGAGCAAGCGAGTTGGATGCACACCAACTTAGTTCCTTTTGTTGAGCTTTCATATACTTATAGATCTAGTGCATCCGTTGCATGGCAATCCCTACTCACTCACATTGCTATCTATTAATGGGCATCTCCATAGCCCGTTAATACACCTAGTGGATGTGAGACTATCTTCTCCTTTTTTTATCTTCTCCACAACCACCATTCTATTCCACATATAGTGCTATGCCCATGGCTCACGCTCATGTATTGCGTGAAGATTGAAAACGTTTGAGAACACTAAAAGTATGAAACAATTGCTTGGCTTGTCATCGGGGTTGTGCATGATTTAAATATTTTGTGTGGTGAAGATAGAGCATAGCCAGACTATATGATTTTGTAGGGATAACTTTCTTTGGCCATGTTATTTTGAGAAGACATAATTGCTTAGTTAGTATGCTTGAAGTATTATTAATTTTATGTCAATGTTAAACTTTTGTCTTGAATCTTTCGGATCTGAATATTCGTTCCACAATTAAGAGAATTACATTGAAATTATGCCAAGTAGCATTCCACATCAAAAATTCTGTTTTTATCATTTACCTACTCGAGGACGAAAGGTGAATTAAGCTTAGATGCTTGATACGTCTCCAACGTATCTATAATTTTTTATTGTTCCATGCTATATTATATTCTGTTTTGGACATTAATGGGCTTTATTATACACTTCTATATTATTTTTGGGACTAACCTATTAACCGGAGGCCCAGCCCAGAATTGCTGTTTTTTTGCCTATTTCAGAGTTTCGCAGAAAAAGAATATCAAACGGAGTCCAAACGAAATAAAACCTTCGGGAATGTGATTCTCGGAACGAACGAGATCCAGAGGACTTGGACCCTACATCAAGACATCAACCAGGAGGGCACGAGGTAGGGGGCGCGCCTACCCCCCTAGGCGCGCCCTCCACCTTCGTGGGTCCCATGTTGCTATAAGTTGTAAGAAATGGGCTGTAAATTTTTAAACCAAAGCCAACTAGCAATTACATTAAAATATCATTTTTTTCTAGATTTCTCTACTCTTGTAAAAAGCAGAGTTGGTGACGTGGTGTGCCTGCCATCCTGCAATATAGGCCGTCTGATCTATATCTAATGGATAGGAAGGAAACTATGACAATTTACCCGCACTCCTCTCCACATTTGCAGATACGGCCTTCCCTCGTTCATCCTTTTCTCCCACAAGATAAACTATTCATACAAATGAGTCTTCATGTTCCGTGCAACACATGGGCATCTTGCTAGTAAATATTTTCAATTTCATTCATTTTTTGCGGAGAATTTTTTTGAATTTTACTTTGATATAGTTTTTCTAAATTATTTTTAGTGTGACTCGAATTTCGTGGTTAAAAGAGTTCGGAACCCACCGAAATATGAAAAATTTCATTGAATATTTTAGCAGTGCCCAGAATATATGGTCTGTAATGCTAATAAAAAGAATATGGGCTTCAAAATATCCTTAAGAATTAGCAAATGGGTTGTAAATTATTGAAAATAAAGGCTATTGAGTTGTATGTTGTTTTCCATAGATTTGGAGGCTGACTTCTGGGCCTACTAGGTTGATGAAGACGCTGTCCTAAAAAAAATTGACGCGTACGCGAGGCTTTGTCAACTTAGTCAACACAAAGCAGTGACTGTTGGATGTCCATCCAATGGCCGTCGTGCTTCTTCAATCTCCGATCTTCCTGCTCCAGCCACCAAAACCAGCGCCGGCGGGACTGCCTGCTCCCTCCTCCCGTGGCCGGCTATACTGCCGCCAGGCCAACCCTCTACCCACCCGTACATCCTGTTATTTTCCGGTGACGTCAGCCTCACGCCGCGACCGACGGCCGTGGCTTGTACTCCCCTCAGCGTGGGCATCCGCTGCGGTGGCTTCACCGGCTCTGGGTCGTTCCCTTCCTGGGCCTCACCCTCTTCCACCGCATTTGTGCTCTCGACGCGGCGAGGTCAACATGGTCAACAAACAATAGCCATCGGAAGAGACTGACAGTAGGGACCCACACAAGGAAATGCCTCCTTATTATGCACAAAATAATGATTCCTCCACCAGACAGTTGGGACCTACTGTAAGGGCCTTTGTATTTCGCGAAAAAATGTTTCCCCCGCTGATAGCTCGGACCCACCAGCTATATCTTCGCACGCAAGGAAGTGCCTCCTTATTACGCACAAAAAATGAATACTCCCCCTGCTAGCTGGGACCCACCATAGTGGGAGGCTGACTTGCGGGCCTACTAAGTTGATGGGGACGGAGGGCTTTGTCAACTTAGTCAATATGAACGATTCTTGCTTCAGTGACCGTACGATATCCATCTACGGCCGTAGTGCTTCCTAAACCTCTGGTCTTCTTGCTCCAGCCGCCCAAGCCAGCGTCGGTCGTGTCACGTGCTCCTGCCTCCCGTGGCCGATCAGTCTTGCCAGAGGCCTCACCGCCCTACTATTCCAACCGGCCTGGTTGTGCCTCGCGGCGACGGCAGCCTTGCACCGTAGCCGACCAGTGAACCCTCGTACTCCTCTCCACGTGGGCATCCACTGCCGCGTCTTCCCCGGCTCCGTGTGTTCCCCTACCTAGGCCTCGCCGTCGTCCACCGGCTTGGTGCTCTCGGCGTGGTGTGGTCAATGTGGACAAGGAACGACTTCCATCGGAAGAGTACTGTACGTGGAGAGGCTGACAGCTGGGTCCACGATCGTGGTAAGGAAGTGCCTCCTTATTACGCGCAAAATAATGATTCCTCCACCTGACAGCAGGGACCCATCGGATGGGCCACTGTATTTCACGAAAACACGTTTCCCCCCTGACTGCTGGGACCCAACAGCTACATCTTCGCATGCAAGCAAGTGCCTGACAGTCGGGACCCACCTGGTCGAAGCGTACGTAGCATTGTCATTCTGGTCGCGAATGTGTACGTACATACGATCGGTCTGTCTGCAGGCGGCATCGATGAACCTTGGCCGTGTAATGAAGGGCATGTGTCGTAGTATAGGCGCGCATGTGTCGTAGTAGAGGCGCACAAGTAGCATGCCACGTAGTCCCGTTAATATCATGTACACGTACATACAACTAGGGTGTAAGAAAGTAAATATGGCCACGTACGTACATACAGGCGGCGTCCCGAACGCCTACTCATGCATACGTATGGCTAGGGCTCATGTACATGGCTGGGTCGGAACGGGGAAACTGCGTCTCGTGTTCATCGGGAGCCAACCGGCTTGGACGGAATAGCAGATCGAAACGAGGCTGGCGTGCATCGCGAACGGAGGAAACGGCCTTGTGTTCGACTGGCCATGGTCGAAACGGGATCTTGTTCATCGGGAGGGGTCTGGAGTACCGCAAAATGGAGGAAACGGACTTCTATTGGACCTCCTACGGTCGAAACGGGGTCCTGTTGATCGGGAGGGGTGTGGCGTACCGCAAAACAGACGAAATGGACTTGTGTTGGAGCGCTAGGTCGATACGAGGATCCTGTTCATCGGGAGTGGTGTGGCGTACCACAAAACGAGACTCCACAGGATACTGTTCGTCTCCACCGTCGACTACCTCCAGGGGCTACTGTTCATCCACCGTCGACCTCCTCTAGCCTCCACCTGCGACTGTTCATCCATGGTGTCTCCCCTCCTGCCTCCACCAGCCACTGTTCATCCACGGGCTCCTGTTCATCCAGCCTCCACCGCTCCTCCACCGGCTACTGTTCAACCAGCCCTCTCCACAGGGTCCTATTCAACCACCCCTCCACGGGCTACTATTCATCCAGCCCTCCACCGACTACTATTCAACTAGCCCTCCACGGGGTCGTCCTATTCAACCAGCCCTCCACGCTGGCCTGTTCATCCACCCCCAACCGGCTCGATCGATCAGGGTCATGTTCATCCAGCGGCAACACCACGGGGGTCCTGTTCATCCAACCCCCCACCGGGAACTGTTCATCCAACCCCCCAACAACGCTCAGTGTTCATCAAGGGAAGGTGGCAGCAGGTTCGATCGGCTTCAGTTAGCAACAGTAGCGAACGAATTGCTCGATCGACTTTAGGTAACAGCCAGATCGATCGGTTACTCGGGTTCAGTAACGTGTAGCCTGCAATGCAATCGCTTGGGTTCAGTAGGCGAACGCCTCACTCGGGTTCAGTTAGAGCCCAATGCGTCGCACCCACGCGTGTACGTGTACGAGAGAAACGTGCATCACTCCACACCCGACCATGCACCATAACCGGGAACTCCTCAATATTTTCCTCGCCCTCGCTTCTACCATGGTTTTTTCCGTCATGGACGGCCCAAAGAATGTCATGCAGCTGCATCTTCGGCCCGCCCGGGTTGAAAAGACCATTTTTTGTCATGATTTTTTGTCATAGAAGTAGGAGCCCACCACATCTATGATGATACCGGGTTTTTTCACAATTATCATCATAGAAGTGTCATAAGCATGACAGGAAAAAAAATCGTTCAGCCCAAAATGTCACGGATGTGTCTTTTTTTTGTAGTGCGCCGAGAGCGTTCGAGCAGCCTCCGTTCCTCCATCGCATACCTTGCGACAACGGAGCCCGTCCAAGCCTAGATCGCGGCCGCCCACGCCCAACTCATGGTGGCCTTTTCCAAAGAGATGGCGGATGCGGATGGCGAGATGCTTGCCGAGTATGGTGCGATGGATTCCATGGAGCCCCTTCCCCAGGAGACCATTGGGCATGAGCTGGACATGGACGAGGCGGTGGAGATTGACGAGCACCAACAATAATAGTACTCTTTGTTTTGTTTAATTAAGAGCACTTGTCTTTAATTTGTTAGAGTAATGTTTAGGCCAGCTAGCTCTGTTTAATTGCTAAACTTCCTCGATTAAGAAGTGTGGGTGTGCTGTAGTCTCCTTTATGTACCCACATTATGCAATGACTACTGGGGAACGTAGCATGCAATTTCAAAAAAATCCTACGATCACGCAAGATCTATCTAGGAGATGCATATCAACGAGGGGGGGGGGGGGGGAGTGTGTCCACATACCATCGTAGACCGAAAGCAGAAGCGTTAGTTTAACGCGGTTGATGTTGTCGAACGTCTTCGCGATCCAACTAATCAAGCATCGAACGTACGGCACCTCCGAAATCTGCACACGTTCAACTCAATGGCATCCCTCGAAATCTTGATCTAGAAAAGTGTCGAGGGAGAGTTTCTTCAGCACGACCGCATGGTGATGGTGATGGTGATGTGATCCGAGTAGGGCTTCACCTAAGCACTACGCCAATATGTCCGGAGGAGTAAACTGTGGAGGGGGGCACCGCACACTGCTAAGAGAACAATTAATGTGCTTTGGGGTGGCCCTGCCCCCGTATATAAAGGAGGAGAGGGGAGGAGGCGGGTCCTACGGGCGTGCCAAGTGAGGGGGAAACCGACTTGGACTCCTAGTCCTAGTCGCTCCCTTCCTTCTTTCGGAGGGGGAAAGGGGGAAGGAGAGGGAGATGGAGAAGGAAAGGGGGGCCGCGTTCCCTCCCCTTATCCAATTCGAAATGCCCAGGGGGGCGCGCCACCCCTTGTGGGCTGCCCTCTCTCTCCCCAATGGCCCATGTTGGCCCATTACTTTGCCCGGGGGGTTCCGGTAACCCCTCGGTACTCCGATAAATATCCGAAACCATTCCGGTGTCTGAATACTATCATCCAATATATCAATATTTACCTCTCGACCATTTCGAGACTCCTCGTTATGTCTGTGATCTCATCCGGGACTCCGAACAATCTTCTTCCACCAAAACACATAACTCATAATACAAATCGTCATCGAACGTTAAGCATGCAGATCCTACTGGTTCGAGAACTATGTAGACATGACCGAGACACATCTTCGATCAATAAACAACAGCGGAACCTGGATGCTCATAATAGTTCCTACATATTCCACGAAGATCTTTATCGGACAAACCGCAATGACAACATACGTTATTCCCTTTGTCATATGTATGTTACTTGCCCGAGATTCGATCGTGGGTATCATCATACCTAGTTCAATATCGTTACTGGCAAGTCTCTTTACTCGTTCTGTAATACATCATCCCGCAACTAACTTATTAGTCACATTGCTTTCAAGGCTTATCATGATGTGCATTACCGAGAGGGCCCAGAGATACCTCTCCGATACTTGGAGCGACAAATCCTAATCTCGATCTATGTCAACCCAACAAACACCTTCGGAGACACCTGTAGAGCATCTTTATAATCACCCAGTTACATTGTGACATTTGATAGCACACAAGGTGTTCCTCCAGTATTCGGGAGTTGCATAATCTCATAGTCAAAGGAATATGTATATGACATTAAGAAAGCAATAGCAATAAAACTGAACGATCAATATGCTAAGCTACCGGATGGGTCTTGTCCATCACATCATTCCGCTAATGATGTGATCTTTTTCATCAAATGACAACACATGTATATGGTTAGGAAACTTAACCATCTTTTATTAACGAGCTAGTCTAGTAGAGGCTTACTAGGGACACGGTGTTTTTGCCTATGTATCCACACATGTATCAAGTTTCCAGCTAATACAATTCTAGCATGAATAATAAACATTTATCATGATATAAGAAAATATAAATAACAACTTTATTATTGACTCTACGGCATATTTCCTTAAGTCTCCCACTTGCACTAGAGTCAATAATCTAGTTCACATCGCCATGTGATTTAGCACCAATAGTTCACATCTTTATGCGATTAACACCCATAGTTCACATCGCTATGTGACCAACACCCAAAGATTTACTAGAGTCAATAATCTAGTTCACATCGCTATGTGATTAACACCCAAAGAGTACTAAGGTGTGATCATGTTTTTCTTGTGAGAGAAGTTTGGTCAACAGGTCTGACACATTCAGATCCGTGTGTATTTTGCAAATTTCTATGTCTACAATGCTCTCCATGGAGCTACTCTAGCTAATTGCTCCCACTTTCAATACGTATCCAGATTGAGACTCAGAGTCATATGGATCGGTGTAAAAGCTTGCATCGACGTAACCCTTTACGACGAACTCTTTGTCACCTCCATAACCGAGAAACATTTACTTACTCCTCTTTAGTTTCCGAAGGATAATTTTGACCGCTGTCCAGCGATCTACTCCTAGATCACTATTGTACCCCCTTGCCAAACTCATGGCAAGGTATACAATAGGTCTGGCACACATCAGGGCATACTTTATAGAACCTATGGCTGAGGCATAGGGAATGACTTTCATTCTCTCTCAATCTTCTGTCGTGGTCGAGTTTTGAGTCTTACTCAACTTCACATCTTACAATACAGGCTATAATTCCTTCTTTGATTGTCCATTTTGAACTCCTTCAAAATCTTGTCAAGGTGTGTGCTTTGTAAAAGTCATATTAAGCGTCTCGATCTATCTCCATAGATCTTGATGCCCAATACATAAGTAGCTTTACTGAGGTCTTTTATTGAAAAATTCTTATTCAAGTATCCTTTTATGCTATCCAGAAATTCTATATCATTTCCAATCAGCAATATGTCATCCACATATAATATCAGAAATGATACAGAGCTCCCACTCACTTTCTTGTAAATACAGGCTTCACCGCAAGTCTGTGTAAAACTATATGCTTTGATCAACTCATCAAAGCGTATATTCCAACTCAGAGATGCTTGCACCAGTCCCTAGATGGATCGCTGGAGCTTGAATATTTTGTTAGCACCTTTAGGATTGAGAAAACCTTCTAGTTGCATCATATACAACTCTTCTTTAATAAATCCATTAAGGAATGCAGTTTTGACATCCATTTGCCAGATTTCATAAAATGCGGCAATTGCTAACATGATTCGGATAGACTTTAAGCATCGATACGAGTGAAAAAATCTCATCATAGTCAACACCTTGAACTTGTTGAAAACCTTTTGCGAGAATTTGAGCTTTGTAGATAGTAACACTGCTATCAGCGTTCATCTTCCTCTTGAAGATCCATTCATTCTCAATGGCTCGCCGATCATCGGGCAAGTCAATCAAAGTCCATACTTCGTTCTCATAGATGAATCCTATATCAAATTTCATGGCCTCAAGCCATTTTATCAGAATCTGGGCTCACCGTCGCTTCCTCATAGTTCGTAGGTTTGTCATGGTCTAGTAACATGACTTCGAGAATAGGATTACCCTACCACCACTACAAGAAAAATACACTTCCATGATGATACGTGTTTGTCACAGTAGGTCACGTTTTCTGTCATGCATGTACATCCATGACAAATTTATGACAGAATCAAGATAGTCATACATGTGCTGTCGTAGAAGTGTTCCGTGGCATTACCAAAATTATCATCACGGAAGTGTCCACTTCCATGATGTTAAATCGCGCTTCATGGAAGTGCTTTCGTCAAGGGTGACCGACATGTGGCATCCACTATAGCGGGACACCGTTAATCTATTGGGTCCGGTTTTGGATCCGATAACCCGCTAACAGCCCGGTCCAATGAGGATTTTCCACGTGTAAAATTCTCATTGGCCGGAGGAAACACGTGTTGGCTCACCGTTGGGACAGATGTCATCCATTCATTGGACAGGAGGCGCCTATGATACGTCAACATGTGGCACGACCCAATAGAGGCCCATTCCGATGAAAAGGCTGGCCCGTTTAACTTGGTAAAAAGGTAACGGGCCGGCCCACGGAAAGCCTGTTAACGGCATGTTCATATATAGCCCATTTACGGCCCGCTAACTCATGGCCCGTTACAGCCTATCCGAATTAAGCCCGGTAGCTTCATATGGGCCTTCCAATATGATTCCATCCCATTGTAACTTTCGGCCCATGTATGGCCCATGATGTCTTTCGGCCATATGAGATCATTTGTAACTCTTGGCCCATTAACGGCCCGTGGTGAATCTGGCCCGCAAAGAACAGTGTACCCCTTTATACCCATTATCGGCCCATTATTCCATTGGGCCATTTCCAACCCGTGTTATCTTTCGGCCTTCTCAGGGCCCATTTATTCTTTGGCTCATTTCCAGCATTCGGTTACTTACAGCCTGTCATTAGCCTTTTCTGCCTGTGGGCCAAATTCAGCCCGCGGTTACAATCGGCCCGTTTGCGGTCCGTTACTCCGTTGGGCCATTTTCGTAACGTCGTCAAATACGACCGATTAACAACGACCTACTATTGTCGGCCCATGAACGGACGATTCCAAATCTAGCCCGTTTACGACACATAATGTGGTCTGTTATTGGCCCATGTTTGGCCTATCGATCAAACGGCACGTAGAAGGCCCATTGATGCTACGGCCCGTAGAAGGCCCATTTTTTCTACGGCCCGTAGAAGGCCCATTGTTTCTACGGCCCGTAGGACGCCCATGGTAACTACAGTAAATATGTAGCCCATGGTTATTGTGGCCTTGTTTTAAAAAAGAGGTTATTGCGGCCACTAGCAAACCGCGGAAAAAGAACTGCACTGACTACAAGCAAACAAATAAACAAGACAACAAGGAAATAAATAAGCAAGAAACTTACGCTAGGCTATCATGGCTATTACACATATTACATCCACTGGGCATCAAAGTTCGCCACCAGTGCAAATGTAGTCAACAAAGCAGCATATCATATACACTAGTTGTCAAAGTTGGCGACCAGTGCAAATAAATGCCACAGCAAAACAAGTCCAGCACTGAAAGCACTTCATAAGAGCTCAAGAAACAATATCCTAGGTACCCATAATGCTGGCAAGATGCTTAGCAACCTTATTAACTTTCTCTTGTTTGGCACTTAAATCCTCCAGCACTTGTTGTTGCACCAGAAAGTATGCATCGGAATTCTGCAGGGACTTCCTCAGTCCTTCGGCTTCCTGTCGCATAACATCTGATCAATGTCTTTCAACTTGAAGTTGAGACTCAAGAAGCCGAACTGATTCAGGCAGCGAGTTCGAAGAGCTGGTGCTTGCAGTAGTAGCCAGTAACTCGAACACTACATCAAGACATGACTTTGGGGTTGTCTTAGTGTCTTCAATATAGTTCTTATTAGCTTTCTTGGAGACCAACATGGATGTCTCACTATCTTGAACCTTATCTGCATTACTTCCTTTACCATTGCATAACGGGGTACTCTTCTGCAATATTTTATCCGTGTTCTAAAAGAGAAACAAACAAACACATCACAGGTTTACAATGTAGCATATGAAACTCATTTTGGTAAACCAGTTCAGTAGTAAGGCGGATAGGATAACAGCATGAAACAAACATATATCTATGCAGTATGGTCACTGTATGGTCTATATCATTCTAGTTTATGTTGCCAAATCAAGATAGATATAGTCTTAATCATATCTATTTAAAACAAAGTAGCATAGACAGAATATAAGTGTGGGAAACTACACAACAATAACAACACTTGTAATGTGCATGGCATGAGAACATAACTGCTTATTCAATTGAAACTTAAATCAACATAGAGCAAGTTACAGCAGCAAACACGTTAAAGAAACAGGTTTAAAACATACCTGTTTGCGCCATTGGAGTTTCAATTGCATCCTTCAATTTGAAATTAGTTGGTATGAGTAAATACAGTGATGCAAGACCAAAGTAGTATGAACCATAGCTATGGAACCTGACCTGAGAATAGTTCTTCTTATGCTTTAAGCATTGACTTGGGGTTCGGAGTGGTGGGCCTCGTGCTTTGGGCACTGTAGTTGCCTTACTAACTGTTCGTGTTTGGGTGCTCTGTGGTGGAGACGGTGATGTGTCAACTGGAACTGGGTTATTATCTGCTGGGGTTGGGGTTCGAAGGGGTGTAGCTGGTTCTCTGTCCAACTGGGTAGGGGTACAATCTGCATGAGTCTGAGTTATGTGTGGTGGGGCTGGTTCTTGGGCAAGTACAACCGTGGTTCTATCTGCATCGACAGGTAGCACAATCTTTTCTGAAGACCGTGTTTTTACTCCCACTGATACTGCCATCACCCCCTCCAATTGAAATGGCTAATCAATAAGAAAAGTAATTGGATGTACATACATTGTAAGATAGACAGGTGCAACAGATAGTAGGGAAGAAAACAGGGCATGAAATAATTCACATTTATGTTGTCTAACCAAACAGAATAGCAGGACACAATTTCACATATATGATGGCTAGTTAAACAGGATGGGATGATATAACTATATTATGTCTTTAGAAAATGGGTTGGCATGCCATAATTCAGATACATGTTGTCTTTGTAAACATCTTGGCATGATATAATTCAAATATATGATTTATATACTAAGCAAGTGAGCAGAGGGAAATCGCATATATGATGTGTCAACTAAGGAGATGTCATTCAGTATTGTGCATATGATGTAAAAACTAAGCATTGCAATACAACATATGCATGATATGAGTAATATAACCCTGCCAAGTTTGAGCATACACCTCAGGGGGATAATAGGACTGGTAATCTGCCTCTGAATCCTCCGCTGAAGAGCTATCTGTAACCATCAAGATATATGCTTCAGCAGGTAGCATTGTCCGCTCTGAAGACCTTGTTTTCACTACAGATTTCTCCAGCACCAATTCAAATGGCTGATGCGCAGGAAGAGCAGTTGAATATACAAACATTGTCGACAAATGCAACGAGAAATACAAAAAAAGGACGGCATGATATAATTCACATATATGACGCTTGGCTAAACAGCATGGCATTGCATAATTCACGTATATAATGCCTTGCAACAAGATAGCCTTGCATAATTCACATATATAATGTCTTGCAACCAGATGGCATTGCATAATTCACATATATGGTAATTAGACACTAAACATGTGGCATTCGCACAAAGCATGTCTAAACTAAGCAAATGACATAGCAATGCAAGATACCATACACACGGTATGAGCAACATAACCCTGCCAAGTTAGAGCATGCACCTCGGGGGGGGGGGGGGGATAGTACTGGTCATCTGTCTCTGAATCCTCCTCTGAGGAGCTATCTGTAACCAGCAAGACATGCGCTTCGTCAGATAGCATTGTCTGCTCTGAAGACCTTGTTTCCACTTCAGATTTTTCCATGACCGCGCCGAATGGGTGATGCACAGAAGAGTAATTGAATGTACTAAAATTGTTGACAAATTTAACACGTAATAAAAAATGATGGCATGATATAATTCACATATAAGATAATCGGCTAACCAGGGTGGCATTGCAAAATTCACATATATGATGCCTGGCTAAACAAGATGGCATTGCATGATTCACATATACGATAAAGAAACTAAACAGATGGCATTGACACAAAGCATGTCTAAACTAAGCAGATGACCTGTTTGATGTATCCAGTAAGCAATGCAAGGCACCATATGCATGATATTACCAACATCAGCATGCCAAGTTAGAGCGAAGACCTCAGGGGTTCAATAGGAGTGGTCTTCTCCTTCTGAATCCCCCTCAGAACAGTTATCTTCCGCTTGATTACGATCCAAAATGGGCGGAGGGGGGCTGCCTTTGCGCCCACCATGGAGCGACGTCTGCATGAAATTTTATTGCCACGCAAGGCTTGTCTCTTTTGCTCTACATGTTCAGTTCCATTGTCTACAATAACTGACATGCATAGGAATAAAACATAGTGAGATTATGTAAGGAGTGCAAGCACAAATCCAGAGTGATGGTAGCAAACTGTGGATAGACCCAAAACCAATGATAACAGGCAGATGATAGCTTTAGTTAAAAAATACAGATAATGGTTCCTTTAATGTTTGTTTGCACCCAACATGAAACTCATGGTAGACACCCGAGATTAACCAGATAGTAGACATATAGTACTGATTGCTGGCCCAATATGTACCCCACAAGCATTTAAAAACTCAAGTTTCAACATTAGTTTGGACCTGACTCAGAGTCTAATAGGTGAACACGAAGATAAAGTAGCATGTCATTATATTAAGCGATGCATAACATAAGCAGACACGGAAGAGTGCGACCTCTCTTGCGGACCCGTGTAGTCCCCGAGGTCATCTGCTCAGTTGATGATGGTAGTGCAGTTGTCGTGGCTGCCGGCGGCGGGGAAGAAGATCTGAGGTGGCGAAACACAGTCTGGAGAGCGGATCCCTGCTGTGGTGAACCCTTCCATCGTTGGAGCAGCTAAGCTGGGGTAGAACACAACGCAGCAGGAGCAGGACAAACCACACAAGGTTTTCTTTGACACATATCTGTAACAAAAGTAATTGTGTAAGGGCTTGTTTGAATTTCAAGATTCTAACAATGCAGGCATAGGAAATAGAAAGGAATAGGA